>JANHGB010054259.1:0-33439 GCA_026283785.1 Coracopsis vasa
GAGTCCCTCCCCAGCATCCTTATAGGCCCCCTTCAGACACTGGAAGCTGCTCTGAGGTCTCCATGCAGCCTTCTCTTCTCCAGGCTGAACAGCGCCAACTTTCTCAGCCTGTCTTCATACGGGAGGTGCTCCAGTCCCTGATCATCCTCGTGGCCTCCCCTGGGCTTCTTCCAACAGCTCCGTGTCCTTCTTACGCTGAGGACACCAGAACTGCACACAGTGCTGCAAGTAGAGTCTCATGAGAGCAGAGTAAAATGGCAAGATCACCTCCTTAAGGGTCCCCTGTCCTCCTCCTGGCCAGCTGCATTGTATGTAGATCCAAGAAGTCCCTAACAGGTAGCTGAGCTGGCCAGTTTGCATGTGCTGACTGGCCAGCTGGCAGCCCGAGCAATGCAATTAGCTAACGAGCTTACACCACTGCCTCTCACTGAATCGAGCTGTGCTTTGTCGTCGTCTCCCACGCCACTGACTCCTATAAAACATGTGGGATATTTATAGCTTTTAAGCTTTCACCCCTCTAGAGAACAGGGTGAAATTAGCCACCAGGTTCTGAGTATATTGCTGGGTGCAGGATTGACAGATGGGGAGCCAGATGGACAGACAGCGCTCCTATAAAAGCTTTATTTCCTCAGGAAAAGAGGCTGTTGGGTCTCAGAACTACTAGGATGGAGTTATAGGGTGGGGGGGATTATGACCCTCATTAACAGATGTCATGTGTCAGGCACTTCTGCAAAGAGATGTAGAGGAAAAGTAAGTGAAGTGTCTCATTTTGTTTTGAAGGTGTGAGTTTAAGTCCTGTTCTGTCTTTGGCAGATTCACAGCAAACTGTGGTAGCTACTCATTCAAAAGGGAAAGGGAAAAGAAGGCAGATTTGTCACTAGCTCCATTACCCCTTTGTGTATTGTCATTTAAAAGCATTCTTGTGGCTTTTCTTAATCCAGCCCAATAGGCTCATGAAAGCTTTTTCTGATGGTTTTCTTTACCCAGCCCAACAGGATAAATTAAGTAGCATATTAAGACTGTAGTCTCTCATCTCCCAAATGACTGAGCCCATCCTCTGACCCAGTTGCACTCTGAAAATGGCTGGATCAGGGATGATCAAGCCTAACAGGCAACATAGCCCATATCTGGGTATTTCAAACAAGAAGAAAGACCTATTTTAAAAGCTACTGACTACTGAATCTTGAACCCACCACTTAAACATCACTTTCTAAAGCTGTAGTCACTAGATGTGAAAATGCTACAGCAAAAATCCAACCTCTGCAGCCCCTCACTGGGGTTTAGTAGTAGTGGTGTAGGTTTTGGACTGTTTGGTCCCTGTTAGACTCATGATTGAGTAAAAGTCTATAGGATCAAGCACTTATGCAGCCTCTTAGATACAGATGATATATTTTATAGAATCATAGAAGAGTTTGGGTTGGAAAGGATCTTAAGATCATCTAGTTCCAATCCCCCTGCCATGGGCAGGGACACTTTTATGGCATCCCTCCTTTGCAGCATCCTAGGGCACTTGCAGAGTGTAAAGGAAGAGAAAGGTGAAATACCATAGCTGGGTTGATTATCATGTGCAGAGTTGATATGAGAGCAAAACCTACCTCCATTGGTTATCAGATTTCCCCCAGGAAAGCAGGTGTAACCTTTGGTAGAGCCCAAATTCCTGCTTCAAGTGTTGATCAGCAAGAATACTTGGAGTTGTCCTCACTGCTGTGTTCATCTGAAGGCTGGATGCTTGTCTGTAGATGCTGACTGCAGTGTGGGGCAGCCTGAAACGGAGAAAGTCAAAAAGTTACAGAAAGTAATGCCATTACCTGCATTTTTGACTGAAACGGTGTTACTCAGTTTTATTTTAACTTGTAGGCTATCTATGAAAACATCTCATGCTTTTGATGCCATGCAATAAAGTCACCACAGCTAAGGGTATCCAGTACACTAAAATAAGCACTGCTGGAGCACTTCAGAACAACTTTCACTCCTCATTTTCCAGTAATCCGTTGTGCCTTCAGTACAGAAAGCTTTGTAATCATTCCCTCTTTCTCTTCCTTCACTGCAAAAGTCCCTCTTAAAAAAAACCCATCAGGTCCAATCTTCAGAAATATTCACTGACTTCTGAGGGATGTTCTCATGTCTCTGAGTTCCGAGTTACTGTAGAAAATTTACTTATGGAGGATGGCAATCCAAACAATCTTATTTTGTCTGAAAGTATATAAAGGTCGTAGCAAAATCTCATTGGAGCTCCATCCTAGGAAAAAAGAAGTTGCTTGCTTATGAAATTCTGTTATAAATGAATTTTGCATCTGGTCGTGCAAATGTACAAGCCTGTTTCTTTGTGACCCCTTGCAATGAATAAAGGCAAGAGATGTGAGTAGAGATGTGCAGGATTAAATCTGTTGCTTTCATTTCTTTTCTTTTCTTTTCTTTTCTTTTCCCCTATGGCATTTTAATGATAAAAGACCAATTTCTGCCCTTGCTTAACCTCCAGCAACCCCACTGATTTCCTTGTTCATTCCAGATTGTAATGAATGACTTTACACACTGGAGCCCTTTTGTTCTTTCTCTTCCAGATTGAGTGTCTCAGCCCAGACAATGGGCTCCTGCCCACGGGAGTATAAGACTGGGATCAAAACACTGACTTTAGCAGACATGCCCCATCACCACTGAGAGCTGAAGCTGGTCTCTGATATACAAACTTTAATGGAGCATAAGCCAGGGAAGAACATGCAAGTAAGCACCATTTTTAACTCCTTAGCATAGTTTGTGTTTGTATCAGCCCTGACTCATGGTTTATATACATAGGGTATGTATTAAATATCGCTGTACTTGCACTACATGTATCTATTTGAGATAATTATGGCTATTGTAATACTGATGGGACTCAGTCTGTAATGCATTTATCCTCACAACATCTGATAACGTGAGGAAGTGTTTTTATCTGTATATTATATAGAGGAAACCGAAGCCTAGATAATTTTTTGCTACACCAGGGAACTGAACCTGGGTTTTCCGAGTTGAAAGCTAGCACTCAGACTGTTGGTCTGTCTTGGTTTAAGCAATACAAATAGGCACAAAGATACTGAACTACTTGTTCATGATACAGCAGACATGATAAATTGCTTACTCTTAAATAAAGTGTTTGGGAATTGTCACGTAGCTACGGAGAGGCCACGCTGTTATTAATGATGCACAAGGCATATATTTCAGCTCATTCTTCCATATCCATATTGACTCTAAAGTGCAAATAATAATACAAACCAGATTTTGCCAGTAAACTAACACAATTTATCTGGAGGACAGAGCAGAAAGCAGAAGCAGAGCCTGCTTGCTCCCTGTTCTTGGATGGTGGCATGTCTGCTGATGGATGCAGCCCAGGCAGGGGACAGAAGAAGTGTTGATGCTATTTAGTTGTCTGGTGAGGGATAGGCTCTTGGTTGAGCCCTGGAGATTAACAAGGGATGAAAATGTGTATCAGAGCCAGTAATAGTACTCAGATTTGCTGTATGGTACCACAAGTTCACCTTTTCCCTCTGTAATCATGCAATAATGTGCTTACTTTGCCATCTCAAAGGTCAGTTGGTTCAATGCATGGAAAGAAATGCCTGAAGTGAAGGTGCTGGGGAAGTGGGGGGTTTATTCTGCTGTCTCAGAGGTCATTCTTTAAAGGAGAAAAGAGATGTCTCCAGTTCAGAACTGTTCTTTTGCTAAGACCAGGACTGTCTATGAGTGGAACAACTGGCTTTTCATTTCCCAAGAGCATCTAGCACAGGAACGGGACTGTTAACTTTGCTATTGCATTGGCATAAATCTAGAGTGAGTCATTTAAAGTTAGCCAAGATAGGTGGCCTTATCAGAGAATAAGGAAATACTACACAGTTGTCTATAACAGCAAATTTCATCAGAAAAAAGTCTCCTTCACAATGAGATTATGACTCGAATGTGAGTGCAGATTGGGTTTTATTTGATTTCAAATATTGTTTGATACACTACAGTATGTCATTGCACTTTAACAGCAATTCCCATTCACACAGCTATTCTAAACAGGTTCTTATATGTACCTATTACCTTGGTAGCCAGGTTTCTATATCAAATCCTGAGCATTTCATTATTATTAAAAGTATAAAAGTCATCTATTCCATCCATTTTGTACGGTGAGATGAGCAAAATTGGATGTGAAGTCACTGTGTAGTAATGGGGTAATTATTTGTTGGAGGTTCTTCTAATATACTTATGGTCAATTGTATTGAAGATGTATTATATTACAGTTGTTCGTGGCTGGTTTATCATGTACTATGGATTAAGAAATATTCTATCCTATCTCCTGGATTAAAAAACCCAAATGCTTTAGATTTTCAGAGGGGAAAATCTGTCCATGAAAAGGTGCAATCTGATCCTCTGAACAATTTATATTCTTCTGGATATGATCCGAACCTTCTTGATGAAGATCTTCCTACTTATAAGACATCAGTGGAATTTCCTGAGACAAAAGAGTCATTCTACTTCATTAGAATGAATGAAACAATATCTCATTTGAAGTTGGCCGCACATGGTATATGCAGCACGTTTATACAATACCAGAGCACTTACTTGAAGAACAACTGTTTTCCACGAAAACAGCCTCCTGGAATGCTTTCCTTAGTTTAGAAAAACAAAAGGACACCTTTGCAGAGTTAAAACATAAATAATGCATAGGGAAAAAGACAATAATAGACTTAAGGAAAGGAGAATGGAGACCTATACACTTACAGGACCTTCCACCTAATTGCCTATAAATAATCATCTTGTACATATTACCCACCACAGAGCATGGTCTCTGACAGGGCTCTAAGCCTGGATGTCAGCTGCAGAGCTCAGCTGCTGTTTGCAAATGGTCTTAACTGTGCTCTTGATTTTTCTGTGCTTACTGTATATAGTTTTGTTTTACTGGCACTGTACTGTAAGCATATTCCGCACTATGCAAATAGAAGAGCTGAGAAGCATATGGGCCGAATCCTGCAACACTCGCTCAGGCAAATGTCCAATCCACTTGATGGGAACTTTCCCTGAGTAAGCAGGAGGAGCAGGCTTAGCTCCATTGTATGCTTCTGCTGGTTTCTCAGGTATGACAACAGGCACTGGTACTTTGCAAACAAGGCAAGGAGGGTGTAAGAGCCAGTACTGTGGGTGGATGCTCAGTTCTGTCCTCCTTAAGCCCTGAAAGCCACTGAGATGCCTAAAAAGGCACAGTCAAAATAGAATGATCCTCTCCAGCCTATAGCATCCTGCTAAAAATCAGCTAATAAAAGGAAAGACCCTTATACATGGTAATGCTTCTCCCTCCCTCCTCTGGAGTCCACCTGGTGGTACCAGCAGTGGAGATGTCTCTCTGATTCAGTGCAGGCTGTTTTAAGCTGTAGGCTTCCATGGAATGAGGAGGAAGAGGAGGGAAATCCTGTTCTTTATAGAGTCCCTGTGATTTCTGCTCCACCATCCTGCCCAGGAGCTTTGGCAGAAAAACATTAATATAACTCAGAGTGGAAACTACAGGATTCAGATCTGCATCTATCTTTGCCCTGCCACCATCATTCAGGATTGAGGTTTCACCCCTCAACTGTGCAGGTGGCTAAAAGCTCTGTCCCATACAGATAACGTCTTTGTATTACATGGTCCATTCTACAGTGACAAGGAACTTGTGATGGACTTCAGATCTGAGTCCTGCAAAAGTTCACACATCTGCTTAACTTTTTTAAGTCCACTTTCGTCTACACTGCCCATGACAGCCTGATATGTATCAGAGGACCTGGATTTCTTCAGTCTAGCTACCATGGGAACCAGTGCAGCAGTGATGCCATGGTACAAACTTCAGTATGAGCCCAACAGGGACCCTGGCTACACACTTGGGGCTGCTAAAGTGTGCTGGAGACTGGGCTGTGTGTTTTCAGTGCTAACATCATCCCTAATAGCTAGACTAACACTGGTACCCATAATCTTCCTTTGTCCTGCAGCCATATCCTTTCATCAGTGCCTGACTGAAATCTTAAGCTTCAGCCCTTACTCACATGCCTCATCCTCATGCACCTTTAAACCAAATAGACCAATTCAAATAGAGGCTTAAAGGTCAAACACTCCAGACCTGGTTTTGCAAACCCTTTTGTACCTGGCTTTTCCCCTTGTCTATGAAAAAAAAAGCTATTCTCATCAGGAAATGCTGGCAAAAAGGGTTTAATTACAGAAATCATTTTGCTCCCTATGGAGAAAGCAAGAAGAATGGCATATTTCCACATTTGAATTGCACATTCATCAAGAAAAGAGTGATTTCCCCTTAAGAATGTTCTGGAGGAGTAGAAAAGAGCATTGAACCCTGGGGTGTGTATTATTTCATAGTCTCTGAAAGGCAAATGGTTTCACTTCCATTGATTAAAATATATGAGTTTTTCCCTCTGGATTACTCTCCTGGAAGTAGGGAAAAAAAGAATCTCTTTAGCAGTGGCTGTCAACTACTGCAGCACCTCTTAGCAAAGGGCTTACCTAACCAACCAAAGGCACTTCTGCTGCTCAGCTTCTTCAGCAAGGAACCTTTGACCACAGCAGATGTTGCTGCTTTGTTTTTTGCTTGATGAATGGGGACTTTACGATAGGTGTTTTCATTGTTTGTTGGAGCAAATGTCAGCATGGAAACACAACCCGACATCAGGACTATTAAGTCCTAATTTGAGCAGCAGCTCCAGGACTTGCTCTCCTTGCTCTCCCTAGCGCACAAGGTCTAATAGGCTCATGCATTAGTCTTTTCAATCACCTGCTTGTTCCACAGATGTAGCTTCTATACAAATGCTGCAGAAACACTGTTTGGAAGAGAGTTTGACTTAATAGTCTCTGTTCACAAGGAGCATTTCAACCATGCAAAGCTGCCATGCTGCAGGACACAGGCATGATATGGCAGGCTGGTGAACGCTGACAATGTACGTCTTCATAATATGTGCTCCAAATTGGTATGCAGCACGCTTCTGCACCCGTAGTAATTCACTGTGAATTGAAGCAGGGGGATTTTCCTAAGCAAAGTTGGTTTTTGCCATTAAATTACTATTGTTCTTCTTTTTCTTTCCCTTATTCCAAGAGCATCATCGTCTAGTTCAGTTAACAGGGAAAGGCCAATTACACAAACAGTGCTGATCTGTTACACTTGGGTTTACCAACCGGAATTCAAGCAAGCAGCATTCTCCTCCACACTTTGGGTTTGCTCATTTCCTTATAATAATGCTGCTGGAGTTTAAAAAGCAAATACATAAATGGCTGAATTGAACAGGCAGATTGAATGGAAGCATTTCCAAACTGCAGGAAAGTGCCGCAAACAAGTAAGAGCACTAAGAACAAGAAAAAGCAGAAGTTATATGCAATTGGAAGTGAAGATGTTCCATTTCCTTTCTCAAATCAAATGCAAACGGCTCATGTGACTGATTTAGTATTGAACAAGAGAGGGAAAATTGCTTCTTGGCATTTAAATGGAAATGTTTCTTGTACAGAAATTTTGGAAGCTTGCATACTGTATGATTTTTGAAAGGCTTATACAATTACCATTGAATTTGGATGAGGTCTATTCCTAACAATATATGTATTTCTCAATTAAACTTTGCCCTTCTAGAGACCTAAATTACCTTTGTCTAGAGTCTTAGATGCCTGATGTGGAATATATTCCAGAGGCAATAAGGCCAATGCAAATGTATTTCATTTTTAATATGTATGACTGCAAAAAACAAGTGAACAGCAGCAGCTATTTTGCAAAGCAGACCTTTATGTCGAGAGCTCTGCTGTTTAAGATTATGTTCTGATTTGCTGTGTGCCTTTTTAACCTGATATCTGGGTTTGGAATAAAACACAATCTTACCTTTTGCTTTCCCCAAAGCATGGAAATTTTAGGGGTGGAAATAAAGGCAGAACATAGCAAGCTTGCACCTGGCTGATTTAAAGGTATGGCATGAAGAGGACATCTCCCGTGTAGCTCAAAGCGGTGCATGAAGTACTGCAGTCCGTTATGCTCAGCGCTCTTCTTATAGCACAGGTTTAGGGCCTTATTCAGTATTGTTCTGAGATTTGTGGTACCAACAGAAGCCATGGAGAGGATGTTGCTGGAAAGTTTTGTAAGAGTAAATTATGAGGAGGGGCTTGAAAGAGAAAAGGGGAATTATTTGGTGAATGAAAAAATGAGTGTAAATGGCAACAAGCGATGATAAGCTATGCAGGACTTGCCCAAGGTCAGGCAATGAAGTAGTAGCAGCGCCTAATCCTTAGCAACACCACAACCCTTTCTGACTTCAGACCAAGGTGAACAGCAGCATTAAATAGCTCTGATTTCCTGTCACTACAGTTTAAAACAAAACAGACCCAAAACCTCACAAATATTTCAAAGGCAGCAACTGGTAGCATTGATCTTCCTCCCAAATAAGAAGTAATGATAAATTATGCATCTGAAATCTTTCAGGCCTTCTTCCTGAGAATTTGATTTTAGTTATCAAACAACACAATTATCAAATAGACTATCATGTAGTATAATAATAATAATAATGGGATCTCCTTTCACTACTGTGGCTGATTCTTTCTAACCCCAAAAGCAGCACGTTGTGCACATTGTCTAACTAGGGGCAAGGGAGGAGCAGAATTTTCCTTCCCCTCCATATCACATATCCCCAAGAAGAGGGAGAGGCTCACCCAAGCCAGGATATGGAGGTGCCACCAGAGGCAGCTTTCCATTCTATTGTCATTTCCATCCTTATCTCCATCCCATTCAAACACTGAATCCAGTGTCCAACCCATCTCATCCCCATGCAGATTCCATGCCTATGGTGAACTCATGCCCAAGCCCAACCCATGTCTATCGCATATCCAAGCATATCCTCTTTCCTCCTTATTCCTTTCTAATGCTTCTGTCCGCACCCCGCCAATCTCATCACTATGCCCATACCTATGTACACGCCCATGTCACACCCATGCCCATCCCCTCCCCACACCAAGTCCATGTCCACTTCCTTTCCATCCCATGCCCATGCCTAGGCCATGCCCACCCCTTCCATATGACCTTCCCTTCTCTACATCAAACTTATACTCATGCTTTCCTTATGCCTATTCTCTCCCCATGCCCATGCCATGCCCACACCCTGCTCTTCCCCATATCTGTGTTGTTCCCATGCCTGTCCTCCACTGCCCCATGCCTATGCCATGGCTATACAATGCTCATTCCTGTCCTCTTGTCCCATGCCTATGCTATATTCATACCCATGTCCATGTCATGCCCATGTCTATATTCTCTCATGCTTATGCCCATTGCACCCCCCATTGTTTATGCCATGCCAATGCTTACATCCTCCCTGCCCCATGCCTGTGCCATGTCCATGCCCATACCCACCTCCTCCCCAAGTCCATGCCATGCCCTTGCCTATGTCCTCCCGTGCCCCATGCCCATGCTCATCTCCTCCCCATACCCATGCCATGCCCATGCCTGTCCTTCCCTGCCCCATGCCCATCTCCTCCCAATATCCATGCCATTCACATGCCTGTGTCTTCCCCTGCTCCATGCCCATGCCCATCTCCTCCCCATATCCATGCCATGCCTATGCCTGTCCTCTCCTGTCCCATGCCTACGCTATGCCCATGTCCATGCCCGTGTTTGTGCCCATCCCCTGCCATACCCACGCCTATGTTCTCCCCTGCCCTGTGCCCATGCCCGTGCACATGCCCCTATTCCCTGTTCCATACCCACTCCCACCCAGTGCCCATCCCCTCCCGACGCCATCCCCTTGCCCGGACCACCCCCGTGCAGTGCGGTGCGGTGCGGTGCGGAGCGGGGCGGTGCGGAGCAGCGGGGCCGCATGTGCGCCTGTCATTCCCAGCCCGGGAGCGCCGGCTCCTGCCGCCCATTCATGTAACCTGTGTGTGTCTCTCTTTCTCTCTGTGTGTAACAGAGAGAGGGAGAGAGCGAGCGAGGCAAGGAGAGGAGGAGGAGGAGGGGGGGGAAAGCTTTAAATAAAGCCTTTGGATTGCAGCTGCTTATTTTGGGCAGTCCTACCAGGGACGATTCCTGCCAGGAAAGAAGCTGGACCCGGTCCTTTTAATTTTTTTATTGTTATTATTATTATTATTATTAATTTCATTTGGGTTTTTATTGCTGGGGGTGGCCGCGGTGCATCGCCGAGCTGAGATGAGCTCCGCTGCCTGCCTGTAGTTGCCCACTTTGGGATCGCTGGACACATAAGTGGCATTTCGGTGTGGGGAAGCCTGCAGACATGGTAAGCTTTGCTTTTTTGCTCTGAAAAAGTGCGTTTGTGCGATCGCCTCCCTCCAGTTTTCCCTTCCCCCCTTTCCCTCTTCCCACCAAACAGACAGGCACACGGGTTTGGGAGAAGCTCCCTGAATCCCTAGGTTTTTCCCTCCCCACCATCCTTTTGCTTTCCTCCCCTCGCATCCCAGCCCTTGCTGCTTCCTCCGCCACACAGTTCGCAGCAATTCCGCAGGAGGCAAAGATGCTGCTGGAGGCTCCTGCCTGGGGCGGTGGGGATCAGGCACCCTTCAGACTGACAAGACCTTGCTCCGGGGTATGTTTGGGGTGGCTTCTCCCATCCAAATCCTTCCCTCCGCACCCGGGGCTGTGCAGAGGTGAAAGGCAGCAGTGCAGATTCAGTGGCACTGGAGCAAGGATGCAGCTTTAAGATCAGTCGGTGTTATTTATGTAATAGTAAAAGCAGGGAGGAGGGGGGGAGAAAGAAGGGAATAATAATAATAATAAACCAGGAAGTGCTTCGGTGTTCCTTATACGCATAAAGCTCCTTTTGCTCTGTTAAACCCCCCCCTGCCGCCCCGTCCCCATGTCCTGCTGCAGGGTGGTGCGTGGTGGGAGTGTGTGTGTGTATGTTTACATTTGGATCTGCGATAGGGACGGGGATGTGGGGAAGGGGTCTCCCATTTTCCACAGGAGAGGGTGGGTTTGCCTCCAAGAAAACATAAGCAAAAATGCGCTTGACTGCAACTTGAGTGGCAATTGGGTTTCTTAGGCATTAAATGTTAAAGCCCTGCTTCCAGCCATGCCCTGCCAGTGTTAAAAGCTCTTCCCCAAACAGTGTAGGAAATTAGTGGAAGAAAGATGCTGGAGTGCCTGGGAGAAATGCAGTGGTTCAGACTTCTGCTTGTGTTTCCAGCAATTTGCATTTCCAAATACAAATCTGGGGCTGTTGAACGTAAAAACAGGCTCTAGCAAAGGGCATTTATTTCTTGGTAGCAGTTTTGATTTAGAACTATATATATATATATAATTGATCTAGAATATCTGAAATATTTTGCTTTGAAATAACTAGTAGTTGACAAATGCCAAATCTTTAAAATATAATAATTAACCCCCCCCTTTTAAAGTATTCACGAGGCAGTGTGTATTTACTCTTCCTTACCATGGCCATACTTAGAGATGTGCAGTGGTTACAACCTTGTAAGCACATGATATGAAAAAAAAACCCAAAACCATATTTATGCCACAGTCTGATGGGATCCACAGCCTGAAAAGCATTTTTCATACAGCCAAAACAGAGCTAGAGCAATACTGACTAGATAGACAAGACCTTTCTGCCTCTTGGATGCGTTTGCTCGTGGCTCTTAGAGGAAAGTTCAATTCTATATGATTAAAACAAAAACCCCAAACACCAAAACCCTGCATCAAGCTATCAGATAATCTCTTCCCCATCTTCTTCCTTAACTTTCTTTAGAGAAGTCTTGAATTTATAGCAGCATTTCTTTTACTTTTTAATTGTTTTCCCCATAAAAGTCCTTTTTGAGGGGAGGGACTCTTCAAATGAGAGCAAAGCTTTGAAGTTGGAAGTTGCCCCTGCACTCCTTTTAAGTAAACTTATGCTGTAGTCTGGCGGGTTGTCACTGTGCTGCTCCCTGCTCTGGGGCACAGGAGTTGAGCAGGGGAACACAGCAGATCCCAGCCTATCCCAACCCTATTTCTCCCTGCTTCACTGACCCTAATAAAACTGCTTACTAGTAGAGTGGCCCCTCCCCTCCTATGGAAAGTGGTCTGCTCCCAACATGTGCACCATATGTGCCTGCAGTACCCAAGGTTTACCACCTATATACTATGCCAGCCGCACTCTGGGTCCAGCTTGGGCAGAGTATCGTCCATCACAAACCCCAGCATCTCCTGGTTTGCTGGGGAAAGCTGGGGCTGAGCCAGTGATTTGTATTTAATTTGTTTCATTGGCCTCTACAGAGCCAGGTGCCTCCCACTTAGTGTCTCAGCCTGTAGCACTTTTATAGGCTTTGATGGAAAAAACAAGGAGTGTGTATATATACTGTATATTTAGCAGGGGGGGGGTGTGATGGGAGCCGTAAAAGCAGGAAGATGCATCTCTTGCACTGGTTTGCAGTGAGACGAGCCTTCAAAAGCAGCTTGCTTGGCTCTGCCTGTGTGACAAGGCTGCAGGAATCTGCTGCTTTGTGGCCGTTCGGAGCTGCCCTTTCCTCCTAAATTCCCAGCTATGCCATGTTGCTGGATCAGTCCTTGCTGGTGCAGGGTGTTTTGTGGCCATGAGGGTTGCCTGCTGCCATGATCTCTTCCAAATGTGACTCTCAAGTTAGCGCATGGGCAAGGAAAAGGAAAATTAGGGTCTGTGCAGGTTTCCAGCAGGTTTGGTATGGGAAAGGGAGCATGAGGTCATGGTGTGTGTCCAGACATGGAAAGTGTTATGTGGTTGTGCATCCCACTGAGATGCTCTGCACTGGACCATGCTGGGAAGGGGGCTGAACCCCCAAGCTGGGGTAGGAAAAGGAGAGGAGGTGCCTTTGCAGATGACCTGCTTCAGTTTTTGCCCTATTTCTCCCCCAAAAAATAACCAGAATTGGGGATTACTGCTACTGCACTGAGATGTGCTATATCCCTGCAGGGACTCCTGCCTCTGTGCTTCACCTCCCTTCCTGTACATATGTGCGTCTGTATGTGCACATCTTTACAAGGAGGCGTTTTCAATTTATCTGTCATTTATGTCTATGATCAGAAGAAAAAAATACCATGCTTTGGTGGAGAATGAGGGTCTTTGGTGTGGAAAGAGGTTCATAGGCTGGTCTTTGGCAGAGGAAGGGGGAAAAGGAAAACAGAGGTGCGCAAGTTAACTTTGTAGTTTCCTTTTTCATTAGCAAGGGGTCCTGGCTTAAAAAGGCTTTTCTGGAGAGAATTTGCCTTCTCTGATTTTAAGGGATAGGGGAAAATTACTGAGAGAAGAGACTAAAGTTGCTCTGTCTGTTTTTAGCTGGGGAGGGAGGGAGATACTGCCTGCAGTGATTTATTTTACTACAAGGATGGCAGAAGGGAGACGTGGCTCCGGTTTCAGTGGGTCCAGGGAAGGAGTGAGATTTGCACTGGGAAGACTGTTTTCTTTAAGTCCTTGTAGCTTAATTATTTTCCTTGGCTCATTTAAATTAGATGCTTTCCTTTTGTTTGGGTGAGCAGATAGTACACTGGCAAGGGAAAAATGTTCTCTTTTGTTTTACTAAGTGAGGAATCTTTTTTTGCCTTTATTTCATTTGATTGGTTTCCTGGTGTGCACAATAACTAAAATGTTATTTCATTCCCTCTACAACATGTACATTACTCCAATTAAGAGCGCGCTCTGATCATTTTTAACCTGGTAGTTTACCATTTCTCTGCTCAGCAGAACAAAACATTGAGTTCTTGCACTTCAAAATAGCTGAGAAGCTGAAGCAAAACTACCTTTTTTTCCCTGGGAAAGTCATTTCCAGTTCTGTTCAAGTTCCCGCTTCACTGGTTCATTCTCTGACAGAATCACATCCTTTGCAAGGAACAGAAGCATGATCTTACGTAACTTGATGTTTCCAGATCAAAAGTTACAAATAGTGTAGTTATACCAGGATGGGAGAGATCTGGCTGCAGGAATGCTGTATGACATATGTGATTTCATATTAGGATTTCAAATCAAGGCAGTTTTAAACATTTATGGGGAGGGGGTGAAGAATTATTAAGATGAAGAAACAAAAACTTGCTCATTCGATATCTTCTTTAACATCTTTTTCTCCTTTTATCTGATCTCTATAGGCACTTGAGACTTTATTTTTTTCTTTTATAGAGCAATCTTTTCTGTGTAAGAAATGTATAATTGTAATATCAAAAAGTGAAACATCTTGAAACTCTCGGGTTTGATTCAAAGAAATGAAACTCTGTAAATCAATGTCAATTCACATTTAAAGACTGGCTGTTACCTTCCCTGTTACAAGATCTATCAGCATACCTTATTGTAACTAAAAGCTAAAACACTCTGTTTCTACTTTGAGCTGATATTTGCATTGCTGGGCACTCTGTCAGAGTAACGCACACCACTTGCCAGTGAACTGGGTATTCATGGACCCTTGACCAAAGTGTTTCAGAGAAAAAGGCTTGTAATTAGATAGTTTTGAAATTATAAACATGTATTTCCTCTTTGCTGTAGATTAAAAGCAAAAAGAATGATGGAGAAATTGAATGTCTTTACTATACCAGCACAGCTTGAGGGGTGGTGCTGTAGTGTGGCTATAGGACTTACCTTTATCTCAGCGATAAGTATATGATTTGCATTCCTCTGTGTCATTTCACTGTTGCTGCACTGATAGTCAAATGATTTTCCTAGAAACATGTTTTTGGAGGGTTCTTTTTTGCCAGCTGTCCTGAATCACTCTTCCTGGAGCATCTTTGAAGGCAGAGTTGCAGTCTGAATAGGAAGGCGCATTTCCTTGGCTATGCGGATTGACAAACACTTCTTACAGAAAGTTCAAGTTTCTGGAAAGCTTGAGCCTTACTCACCAAACCCCTTATGCCTTTATACCAGACTGCTGTAAACTAAGCTGTTTGTGATGTATGGGGATTCAAACTTAGTCACATATTGTCCTGCTGGATATCCGCAGAGGTGATCTTCTCAATGTAAAGATGTCCATGAAAGCAGCAGACACAGAAATCCATGTCCTTCCAGTGCGTTGGCAGGCAGGAGGAGGAAAATGCACTATGAAATGAAACAGGGCTGGCAGTTAAGTTTCCGTTTCCAAGTAAGACTTGCTTTCTACAATGTGGCGCATCCTTGTTTCTTTAAAAGGCAAGGTGGTGGGGAGAGGGAAGAAGAAGGAAGGAGAAGTTGATGGTAGTTGATTTAGGTAGAGGAGCTTGCTGAACCGCATTTATCAGTCTGTTTAAATGGGGATGATTCAATCAGATTTCACTCATATCTCCTCAGGCTTTAGTGAAGTAGCATTTGCAACAGACTAGAAAAACCACTGCGGTCCAGAATCCTGCTTCCACATCATACCTACCAGTAAGGTACCAGTGGCAGATGTGCTACGAAGGCAGCAACCGCAAACGTAAAGGCAGGAGATGTCTCTTTGCCCATTGATTTAGGTTTTAGGTGATTATTCAGTGCAGTTTTCTCTTTAAACACCGAGTAGAAGCTGTAACTCTTGCCTGCTCGTGTGTTTTCAAAGTATCCTGGAGGCTGACAAAGTTAACCTTAATCAAAGGTTAGAAAACAGAAGGGTTAAGTCTTATTTCAGTGTTAATTCAACCTTGTGTTATATATGCAATAGGGGCTCACAAGTTTTGTCCTCTCCTCCTCAAATTCCAGTAAATGTATTGAAAATCTTAAGACTGCCTAAAACTTTCAGTCTAGGGCTGTGCTTTCTGGGGAATATTGGGTCTGTGCATAAAATCAGTCTTGGTCTTCTTTATTGTGCTGTATGGAGGGAAAGACAAGACAGGATTCAATTCCTGAGCGGAAATATCTTCAAATACTACCTGTCCACGTGAAAACAAAGTTCTAGAGGCCACCAAGTCATTTCTTCCACTGGTCTCCTGGACTTAAATAGCCCAAACTTCTAAATGAACAGGACACCCACATTTTATGATGGAACAGTTTTCAATATTCTGCTAAATCCTTTTGATCTACGCCCGAGTCTTCGGATGCTGAAAACCATTTTATCCCCACCTATGTAATGTAATTAAGAATAGAAAGGGAAAGTCTGGTCAATCAAAAAGCCTTCAGAAGGAACTGTTAGAAGTGGTTGGAAAAATTGACGGAGTGTGAGAGACGCTGGAATTTGCTTCCTGCTTGTTGATACACACAGTAGTGGCTGGTTGGGCTTGGTGTATCCCGTCAGCCAGGAAAAAGCAAATGCTGCTATTTCTAGGAATTTGCCCTTTGTGCAGCTGGGTTTAAGGTGTGATCAGCTTTTTGGTGTTGGCATAGATTTTTGTGTTAGAAAGCAGAGAACAATCTCAACAGCCGATATCAAGATGCATTCCTGCAGACAGAGCTGCGATCGGGGGTTACTTACAGTGCTAAAGCAAAGAGAAGTTCACACGACCTTTAATTGCAGTTGTGGGCGTTTGACACATCAGAATCTGAGCTATCAAGACGATCATCCAGAGGTTGCAACACACTTAGCTTTGGCACAGCTATGAAATACTGGGTCGAAGTGACTTGCCCAACATTGCCCACAGTGCTGGGCCATTGTTGGCTGCTTAATTTGAAGCACATTTGTTCTTATTCTTCAGCCCTCTGCTTAGTCACTACAAACCTTCCAGCTCTGCAACAAATGAGACAGGGATCATAAACCTCGTTTTCTACTCCTTGTTCTCACTGTTTCATCTCCAGGCTGGCTTGGATAAAAGACAGTTTTGTGAATAATGACTCTGTCATAATGAAGGCAGACAGGGCACTTGATGAAGGCAATATTCATTGTCAAATTCTGGGTCTCTGATATATACTTTTAAATCTTATTACTGGTCTGTTAGTCTAATCTTTGTTGGAATTACTTTCTTTTAAGTCTTGCAAAAGCTTTTTCTCATTGCATCATTTTGGTGTTTGTATGTGTCATTGCTTGGTTTAACAGAGTACTCTGCTCCCCTGAACAGATCCATCCTGGTCCTTCCCACTTAATCTGGTCCTCTCCTCATCTCCTGCTTCTTCCAGCTCTATTCTGTAATCCCATTCTTTTAATCCCTGCTCTTCAGGTCTTGCATCCCAACAACATTCATTTCCTTCCAGCTGAAGATCATGACGAGCTCTAAAGAGTCTCTGATTTCAGTTCTGATACTTGGATGCAGACTGGCACATCCCACAGCACAAAGCATCTTGTTTAGTCCCACACAGGTAGAAATTTAGGTGATGGAAGCTGCCAAATGTGTACAAATGCACCCAGGAGCATGTAGCAACCATGGTTTTATCAGAGATCTCTAAACTTGGCCAAATTCACACAGATTCACATAAAATTCATGAAACGAAAACCAATTCTTTCCCAGGCAAATTTCAAGTCCTTCTTCTAAAGATCCCAGAGGAGGTTTTAGAGAGAAGGCTAAAGGCATTTTCTGAACATGGGTAAAACAACATATTTTTTCCCTAGCCTTGTTCTCAGAATCTGCTGAACTGTTTTGACTGATTTTCTCCAAAAAACTTCAGCCCGAGGCAGACAGCTGGCATGGAAATTTTCAGCTCAAACAATTTGCTTAGTATAGTTATGAGAAACTGCAAATGCTGTTGTATTATTAAAGCTGCCTCGCTCTTCCCATCATTGACAGTACTCCCGACTCTGCCTTTCCCTAATAAACAGATAACTGGAGATTTTTGTTACAAACTAATTCGGTGTTTGTGTGTTTTAGGGATATTTTTATATATTGGGAAATTTATTATAAAGCTGGCACATGCATTTCAGCATATGTTAGCAGATGACGAAATCTCCAGCTTCCTGGAAACAAAAGTGAATACAATTAATGAGAATCCCACACCACATCAAAGTGCTACAACACGGCAGGATTTGTAGAATGGGATGAACAGCGAGATCTCTGGAGATGTTGCTTTGACAGGGCAGTCGCACAAATTCCCACCTTTTGGGTTCGTGGTCCTTCTGATGTAAGGGTTCTGGTTTAGTATAACAATGTTCTGTTGTAACAGCAACTGTTATTGCACATCACAGCCAAAAAAACAAGGCAAGGGGGGAGGAAAACCCTAAAACTGAATGAGCAGATGAGTGTATTTTGTATCTGATCAGCTTTTTCCTTTTATTATCATCAGCACAGCTGGCTGTTAAGGCTGGAGTTTCATATCAGAGCCAACCTCAGGAGCTATTGCCGCAGGAGAGGGGTCTTGCGCTCTACCTCTCATTCCTTCGCAATGCCCCTGTCCTCAGCTTCTGTCCTTCCACTCCTTCAGATATGTGTGATGATTTAATTAGTCAACAGAGGAGCATATTGGCTCTCTCTTTCGGGTTTTTTTCTGCTGAGTTATTGACTTACATTGAGTCAATGTGGTGGGAGCATATGCCAAGGAGAAGGGAGAAAGAAGGAGGTACAAACCACTTTATGGAGGTGAGTTTTTATGCTAGCCTCATTAACCAGGAGATGTTTCCTGGATTGCCAACTGTTTACAGCAGTTTTATCATGCTTATATGAAGCCTAATTTTATTCATATGAAAATACAAAGTGCACTTTTTCATTACATTCTTCTATCTTCAGTCTTTTGAAACATCCTATCCTGCTGAGTAGGCATTGAAGCAATTGACCTCTAGGAATTTGCTGGATTCTTTTTGGACCCAGTGTGTAGCTGTGATGGCCAGAACAAAAGGTTTCAAGATTTAGAATCATACAGTGCATGGAAAAGCCTTCCTTTTTTTCTGCTTTAAACTCACAGTTTGGTAATTTCATTAGGTGACTGTTACTTTGTGAGTTATAGGCATCATGATTTAATAGGGGTCTGTTCCTCCCTCTTCATGTTGTTCTTTTCCAAGCTGAAAATCCCCATTGTGCTTCATCTTTCCTGCAAAAGTCTTTCCATGTTCCCAGTAATCTTTGCAGCCTTTTTCCTCTGACTTTGTTAATTCTATTGTATATTTTAGAGGTGGGTTGACCAAAAATGCATGTGGTATTAAGATGCATCAGCTTGTATAGCATAATCCTGTTATATTTTTCTCCTTTTGTTGTCTATTTTTTTCCTAGCATATCCCAAGGTTTTCCCTTCACATTTGACTGGCATGAGCAGAGAGTCATTATTTGTAGAGGGTATCCCATCGTGATTCCCCAGCCACCTTCCTGTGTGGCAACAGTTAATTTAGAGCCCACAATGTGTATGCGTTGTTAGAATTGGTTTTCCCTTTTATGCATTACTTTGCTTTTATTGATACTGAATTTCATCTGATGTTTTTATCACTCAGCTAGTTACTCATCACTGTGAGAGTAGGTTGTGGTGTAATGATTGGAGGCTTCGAGAGGGAATCAGAAAGCCCAGCAATGAAAAAGGCTCTCACTTTGACTTTTATTCTTGTCCTGGAGATAATCTGAACAAAAATACAAGCAACAAAATACACTTAATATCAAGCAAGAACAACCAGCCTGCCTGTCTTGTGACATCTGACTGTGAAGTTATCTGTGGCTCAAATGGTTTTGTTTCTCATCGGCAGCATTTGAGTCTTTTTTCTTAGGCTTCTTTCTAGTGAGCACTCGCTCTTCCCTCAAACAGCAGATTATGCCCTTTGCTTCATCCATGCTGGAACACCTGAACCAAGGGACAGCTTAAGGACCATCTTCAAAAAGCCTGATGTTTCCCCTGCATCTCCATCTCCTAAATTTTCCTCCTTCCTATCCAAAAATCCATGTTCATGATGCCCTGCAAAGATGTCTAGGATTTGGAAACTTTTGATACTCTCCTGGGTTTGCTTTTATCTTGCAAGGTGTGAGCAGACTAAGGCATCTGTCTGTCACCGAAAGCCCTGTTTATTGACAGGCATTTGGGTCTACCTGAATAGAGGTTGCTTTAGGGCTTGGGTTTTAATAGCTCGTTATTGCTGGTGCTGCTCACAATATTATTTGGGATTGAAAGGATGCACAAATGACTCATATAGGAGCTACAAACCATTGCTTACATCCCTGCATACCCCTCATATGCTTTAAAATGTCATCTGTTTTGTGGCTCTTTGTGCCAAACACTGCTGATCATGGGCTCCGGGGAGCAACGTTATTGTACACCTGCATCACTTAGTTTTGTATTTTATACCTTCTGCATAATTAATGTTTCATTAAATTCTATGCATTTATTTATTTTGCCTTTTTATTTTGGCTTTTTGGGTCTTCTGAGGTTATCAGACAAGAAGTTTCTAGTTGTGAATTTGGTAACAGGAAAGAAGGGGATAGCAGAAACAGAAACAAGGGAAGAAAGGTGGGAGAGGCAGCATTGGGCATGAGGAAATGGAGGAATACCACGAATGGAGGGACCTGTGCCAGCTCTTTCGGTGCTAGAGCTGGATTGCTGCAGCTGCTGCTGTGTTGTGCTCTGTACAGTGAAGATGGTTTGATTGTTTTTCTTTTTCATTGGATATTTTTCCCATCTTTCAGAGCACGGAAGGCCAAAAATGATGTGATTTCCCCACACCCAACCCCAGCAAAGCTGCTGAACAAATATGTATGTGTGGGACACACATATTCTTCATCACGAATACTCCTGCTTATTTCTCGCTCCTCCCCTCTGTTCAAATGAAAATCCTGTGAGTTAACTTCACTCAGGCTCTACAGTACCTCACCTCGCATCATGTTTCCTTGAATATTTCATGAAGGCCTCCTTTTAAAATAGGCACTGCTGTCTCAGACGGAGTGCTTGCAAGTGGACATTCCCAGCAACAAAGGTTTTTGGAGGCAACAAAAGCCGGTCACAACAAATCTTGCTTCACTCCCCAAATCACTGGAACACTTTAACCTAGACCAGGGCCAGATCCAAGGATCATTGCTGTTAATTTAAAAGCTCCTGTTGGTTTTAATGTGCTCTGGATCAGATTTTTTCACTCCTGCTGTAGAACTGTGTCCCAGTGCAGGAACAAGAATGCGGAGGCTGGTTTGGAAATGGATGTCATCTCGACTGCCAGACTAATTGCGCGTACGAGGCTGGGAGGGTGATAGGTTTGGGGTTTTCTTGATGTTTCCAAGTAAGCCAAAGTTCCTCTAACGAAAACATGCAGAGTGGTGTTTTGTAACTATTTTTATACCTACATCAGACTTGATGTTAGTGGCTTTGAATAATTTAATGTTTTCCTTCCTCAGCTGTCCTCTCCAGTGAGTTGCCATTGCAGGGATGCAGGAGTTGTGTAAGGAACAATGCAGGCAGCCTGGCATTGTCTGCAGAGGTGGGGGAGATGTTGCCTGGGTTTGTCTTGGTTTATTTCTTTTAATCCTATTTTATCCTTTCTCTTGCTGGTGCGAGGGACATCAGGCCAAGGTATTAAATCATACTGACCAGCGTGGGCTGAAAATGAAGTACATGCCAGCTAAAGGCAGAAATGGGGAGTTTTCTGCTTAAACCACTGAGTGCTAATGTCTGTCACATAGGAGGAGCCAACTATTTAACATTCAGTCTATTCAAAAAACATTATTATGTCCCAACGGTAATTTAAAACCACATCTGTTAGAACCATATGTGGGGGAAATATACCTTTTCTTTACTTTTCCTCTTTTTTTTTCCCTAAATCCCAAGTTATCCTGTTTATAGGGATATCTTCAATGTGGGCCTCTTTCAGAATTTCAGACTGACAGCCATGAAATACCTGGAACAAAAGAATTAAATGAATAGAACTCTTATCTTTTTCCTTTTGTAATTAATGTGTGGGCTTTTAGTGGATATCTGCAAGGAGACATCCAGCTTTGAAAGGAAGCCTATAGATCGGGATCATGCCACATGCCTCTGTTGTCTCTAAACTGATATTTGTTTTTCCATCGGAGATGCTGGATATTTCACAGTTTTCTCCTTGCTGTTACTCCAGCTTTCCATGAACAATGCATCTGACCTTTGAAAATAGCGCTTTGGGGCAGTCAGATCATCTAATTTTTACTTTTTGGAATTGCCACTGGATTATTCTGTCCTTAAAACTAGAAGACAAAGGTTTGTTTTCAAAGAATCCCATCATTATTAAACCTAAGCAGTGGTAATAACATATCTGACATGGCTAGTGAAAGCTGGCTCCTAAGGTCAAAATATTTGCTGTAGGTTTCACATTATAGTGCTCTGTATCACCTCTACATTGCATGCAACGTTCTTTGCCATGCCTTTGTGTACAGATTCATCCCAGCTAAATATAAAGGACCTGAATGAATTGCTTTGGAAGAGGGTAATTGGTGGCAGACAGACTTCAAGCACAGAAGTCCCCTGCTTCATCTGTCTGAGGAGGGTCTTTAATAAAACCTGGACAAAGATGAATTCCCAAGTGGCTGGCAAGCACTGACCTTCTTTCTGTGCTTGTTGGGACCACTCAATGTGTAGTGGTAGGGAACATTTCCATTACGTTGCCCCTCTTCTCAGAAGTCCAGTTTTGCATGGTGATAGTAGGGAGAGTTGTGCTTCAGTTGTGATGGTCAGGCTGTAGCTGGTGTGATCCTCTGTTGTTAACTAAAACTGTGCATGTTATGTGGTGAGTTTAGATAACTCTTAGACCTCAAGCTAAGACTCCAAACATCTCCCCATAATACTCAGCAAATAACTGCTCTGCTAAGCCTTCTATATAAGTGCCAAATACTTAGGCTTGTGTAGAGTCCCACAGAAATCCCAGCCCTTCCTTGAAGTAATGTTTTTCCCCATTAAATGCATCCACATGTTTGCAGCAACAGCCTTTGTACTGTTTGTCCTTCACAAATAGGCTGAGTATCTCAAAGAGAAATAATCAGAATGTAAATAGATAAGCGTGCAAGTTGTATTCATGAAAGCACCGTTCATGAGCTACACATCTCTCCGATGGCATTTACAGCACGGCATATTGTGCTTCTCCCTCCAGCTGTGTTTTAAGCACCCAGCGATGAATTTCTTAGCTAAATAAGATGTTAGTGATCTCTATGTACAGAGCACCTGACAACCAAAGAGTTAAATATGCAGTATAAATGGCATGCCTACTTTGATGGGATGCATTGTGTTGTAATTTTAACTGTAATTAAAGTTTGGTTGTAGGCATGAAATATCTCAGCCTTTCAGGAACATGTGTAAATCTCGGAAATTAAGCTGGTTTTTGTTGTCTGAACGTTTTGGCACAGTTGTGCCATTGCATATGAAGTTTTATGAGTAACAATATAACAAAGATGGTTTTGCATGTCAATGAACAGCATTCTTTTATTCATTTTGGGTTAATCAAGTGCTGAAGTTAAATGGGAACGCGTTAATTTGTTCTTGGTTTACAATGAAACTCCACTGTGTCCTGACAAACTTGCGCCTTCCTGTAGTGAGTTTGATGTTGAAAAGGTTTTGTGGAGTTGATTGCTTCCAGATAAGTGGCAAAGTAGCTATGCTGAAAAAGAAATACTTAAATCTGAATGATGTGCATGGAAAATGTTGGGAGAAAAATGAAGAAAGCTACAAGAGAAACAACACATTTTGTGTTTTTGGCACAACAGACTTCATATTCCAATTCCCTGTCCTTGTGTGATCCCTGAGCACTTGATGGATGAGAAAGATAATTGTTGATCATTTCATGAAGCTCTGCCAGAAGCACATAGCAAATATCATTAAACCTCCAATTTTATGCTTTTAAATACGTTTTTCACCAAATATGGCAATTAACCACTTCTCTGTCAGAGCAGGAGGAGGTGAGGCATTTTGGGTCCTGTTTTCTAACCGTGGTTGGTGCGATATGTGGGGCTTTTCATTTTCAAAGCAGTTTGTCATTTCTGTTAGGTCATTTCACCTGTGGGGTTTCATGGGAGTCATCCTGGAACTTCAGGAAAATTGCCCCAAATGATGTTTTTTGTTTGTTAGACTTCTTTGCTTGGTGGAGTTTGACCAGGTTCCATTATTCCTGTCTCAGTAAGTAACTCACTAAAAGATTGTAGTGACAGGAGAAGGTGAAGTGGCTTAAAACTGAAACAGGGGAAGTTCAGGTTAGGTATAAGTAAGAAGGTCTTTACTGTGAGGATGGTGAGGCTCTGGCACAGGTTGCCCAAAGAAGTGGCAAATGCTCCATCCCTGGCAGTGTTCAAGGGCAGGTTGGACAGAGCCTTGGGTGACATGGTCCAGTGTGAGGTGTCCCTGCTCATGGCAGGGAGTTGGAATTGGATGATCCTAAGGTCCTTTCTAACCCTAACTATTCTACGATTCTATGCTTTTATGATTCCTGCAGCTGGAATGACAAACAAGGGGATTTTAATGTAATTCATCTCTGATTTTAACTCTATGCCTCTGGTGTAGATTTCAGGCTAATTTCTTGGAGGAATGCTTTGTAAGATATCTGTTATCAGGTTGATTCATTCCCTCCAAGGTTGCCGTTCTTCTGCCTATCCTATAGGTGAGAAATTTGATTGTGATCAACTTTGATACAGCCTACTCAAGAGAAGAATAGACATTATCCTTTAATAAGTGAGAACACCCAAGAAAGTTTCTTTTTGGAATAATAACCCTCAACCAGAAGGACCACCTTTGAGGTAAAACGAAGGAGCAATGACAGATTGATATTGAAGGTTAACACCTGACGGACACTCCGCACAGCCTGTCTGGAGCAGTTGGTCTCTGACTGTACAGTGATTCTACAGGGACAAGCAGCACGATGCGCTTTGCTCTCTCTTTGAGCATAAGGGCATGCTCCATTAGCTGACACTTGTTTTTACAGCATGTGTGTTAGACAGCTTGGAAGGACGCTGAACAACCCCCAGCCTGCAGATTGTGTCCCACAGGGCAAGTTAGCTGATCCCTTTTCTGTCACTGTTTCTTGGTCGTTGTAGGCATCCCTTCCTCACTGCATCATTAAAGCACATGATTCCCAGCCCGCCTTTTCCAGTTCCTTATGCTTTAGCACCAGGTGTGTATGAAATTTGAAAGATAAAGAAGTTCTGAATGTGCTGATTAAACTGCATACCGTTGTATGTGGTCATTCAAGAGACAGCTTGACCTTAGTAAGCAGATTAAAGGAGGGGATCTGTTTGGAGCTCTGTTTTCTGACCCAAGAGAAGCCACTTGCATTTTCATCTTAATTTATCTGCCCACAGAAAAAGTTTTCTAATAACTTCCTAGCTATTTCCTCTTTGCCAAATCATTTTGGTGTCCTGGCAACTCTGTCTCTCATTCTCTCTTCCTTTAATAAATCACTGCAGTGTCCTGGCAGCACAGAGATTCAGCCCATCATTCTTGGTGCAAAGTTGTTGAATGGGAATCACATTTGCAGTCAAGCTGGGAAGTAGAAAACTGGTTGACCTGTCTTTTGGGCATTTAGTTTTATTAGGTTCCTACATACGTTTACTTTGATCCTTTCAATGCTATCCTAGGAGATGATTGCAGGCCAGATTGTAAAAGTGTCAGTTTCTTCAAGCATGTGCACAAAATCCTCTCTGAAGTTGCCGGATCTCCTCAATTACAAATCCAATGTTCTCTAAGAGATAGAGATTTGTTACTTCCACTTGGAAATGGTTAGCCATTTATCTGTTAAGAGCTCACAGGATCCAGCATTTCTATAACCTGCTGTATTTAGTGCATTGTTCCAAATGTCAGATTTGAAAACTAGCTGAATTCTGTATTGCACCAAAAGAGCTGAATCCTGGGACATTCTGACAATACTTTTATATTTCCTTTCTGCAGATGCCATGTGCATCAAAGAGTGATAATTTCAGGGTTGGGGTTGTTCAGCCTGGAGAAGTTCCCTCCAAGGAAACCTTATGGTGGCCTTTCAATGCTTAAAGTGGGCTTAAAAGAAAGATGGAGATAGACTTTTTAATAGGGCCTGTAGCAATAGGACAAGGGGCAATAATTTTAAACTGAAAGAAGAAAGATTTAGACAAATATGAGGAAGAAATTCTTTACTATGAGGATGCTGAGGTGCTGGCACAGGGTGCCCAGAGAACCTGTGGCTGCCCCATCCCTGGCAGTGTTCAAGGCCAGGTTGGATGGGGCTTGGAGCAAGCTGCTCTGGTGGACCTTTACTGGAATACTTCCTCCAGACCTTCCTCTGATCTCTGGGCTTACGTCCTCATTCTCTGATGACCCAGTTTAAAGCCATTCTCTGAACTTCAGTAAGCGTGGTTGCTGAGGTGCTCTTCCCTCTCGCAGTTACACAGGGTCTTTCTCTTCCTGGCAATCTTCTGTCATCTCTCAGTGGGGCACCAGGATCAGGGAAGCTCAGTCACAGTGAGCAGCATCAGCTGCAGGGCTAGGCATCGCTTTGGCAGACGTGTGCGCTCCAGTGGGTCTGTACTTCAGCCTGAAGAGTTTTTGGGGACAGGCTGTTGAGAACAGAGCTGGAACGTGCTCTTGCTATGTCTCAAGAGCCCATGACCCAAAAGCCTTGCAGACTTCAAGCTGCTCAGGGTATTTCCTGGCTGTGTCACTGTGACCCACCTGGATGAGCAACAAGGGGTAGTGATCAGAAGGACAGGGTCTCCAAATCATTCCACAACACTGCCAATGCAGTGGGGCAGGCAGCAAATCTTCCAAGACAGTAGTTCTGGCTGGCACATGGTGTCTGTGTCCCATGTCTGGTGACAGCCTTCACTGTGACAATACCATGGGCTGGGGTAGATAGCAGAAGACCTACGTATGCTTCCTCACTCTTCCAACACAAGGTCACCTGTCAGAACTACTGAAGGTTTTTCACCAGGGTAGCCTCTGATTTGTGTGGTTCCTTTTCTGAATTCTGTTCTTCTAAGGCAGAGGTCTCTCTGCACTTAAATGTGTTTTGTTCTTCTTTATTGTAGAATCATAGAACGGTTTGGGTTGGAAAGGCCCTTAATATTATCTAGTTCCAACCCTCTGCCATGTGCAGGGGTGCCTCACACCACACCATGTCCCCCAAGGCTCTGTCCAACCTGGCCTTGAACACTGCCAGGGGTGAAGCATTCACAACTTCTTTGGACAGCCTGTTCCTTATCCATTTGACAAATCCTGTTCAGAAGTTGCCTGCATCTCCCACCCTCTGCAGGAGAGGTGTCCCAGGAGGCAGCATCTGAGTGCAGAGACTCCTGCAGGAGAGCAGCAGGGCACGATTGGGTGGCTGAGGTGGAGCTACCGGCAGCTCTCCGCGTTATCCTAAATTGGATCCATCATCCAGTGCCGGTTTCAGGTCATTAGATTTATACACAAGAGGTACAAGGTGGAACACTCCCAGTTACAATGGTTGGTCAGTAATCTACTACTACTACTATTAGTAATTGTTGTGTCTTTCCTCCTAATCACTGTCCGTGGGGGTCTCTTGATGATCACCAGTGGTCGTTTAATGAAATTTCTCCCCAGAAATTCTCTGCCAGGATCTACCATCAGTCGGCTTCATGCTGTTTGAATGGCCTTGATTGCAACATCAGTTTTCCTGGTTTATATCCAACAGTTCTTGGATTCAGAGCCAGGGATCTCTGCTGGTTTCACATAAACAATGCACTATCCCTCAACGTCAAAATCCAGTTAGTACAAGTTCATCCTCACAGAAATAAACCAGTTTTCTTTGTAACATCCAGGTGTGTTTCAGTAGGGCTCAGGTGTCTTCCAGATTGCCCTTGGGAAGTGTCTCCGTTCTTGAGTTCCCTGCATACCCAGGGAATTCCCATGTCAATGCCAGCACTGCAGCCTTTAGGTAGGACACAGGGTTGGGGAGGTTCCATCATCTCCCTGGCCAGGAGCTGTCTTCTGCTGTCACCTCTTTGCTTTGGTGCTGCTGCGTGGTGTGAACCGCCAAGGAAGGATGCACATAAGTAGGTGGGTTGAAGGGGAAAGGAGTGCTAGGAATTCCGAGGAATTCAGTATCCACAGTCAAAACATCTGAGCTCCTTTGCTCAGAGCTGAGAGGCTTGGCAGGGTGTAGGGGCAAGTGGGTTTACCCTTGTGTGCCTCATTTGGACAGTTTGGGTCAAGAAACCTGCAGATGCTGCTGGAGCAAAGGGTGCGTGTGCTTTGGCTGAGGACGTGTCCTCGGCCATAGACTGAAGGGGCTTGTGGACGGTGCTCTGCTCACTGGTAGAGGTTTTCAGAGGGCAAGGGAAGTGGATGTGGCTGTTAAAATGTGGTCTAGCTGGATGAAATGCAGCAACACAAAGATGTGGCTTTTCTTGAGGGAAGGCTCCAAGCTGCAGGGATTGAGGCAGCCATGCAGGAAACAGCAATGGGCTGTGTTGAGGTACCTTTGGATGAGTTGGGATGTGAATGCAGTAGCTGCTGCAGATGGCACCCGGTGACAGCCTCTCCAAACCCATCACCAGCACAAAGCACGAGGCAATGACACCATTGTGCAGTTAGTGCTCACCTGGCTCACTGCAGTCAGTGGGGCAGTGCCAGGCTGTGGAAGTGTCACCATCTAGGACAAGATGAGACCTGTCAGGGTGTGGGATTTGCAATTCCTGCCATGTCTGACCTTTACTGAAGAGCACAGTCCGTAGTGTTGAGCCATGTCTTCATCTGAGCCTGGCAGGGTTTAGAGCCTGGATTTTTTCCCTTGAGCAGCTTGTAACAAGTGATGTGGACAACAGCCTTTGGACTTACACTTCCATTTTATACATATGTTAAGCATGCGTGTGTCTACACATAGGATTTACAGACATAAGATACAAAACTGGGTATAAATTTGTGGATATTGTCATTATTTAGGGCTTTATTTCACAGTCTTACAAAAGCATTGTTAAAATTATAATTAACAACTGACGAGCGATCTCAGTGCCAAAGCCAGGTGTGCGGGGCAGGAAGAGACTGGTGAGACAGTGTCTGCTCTGGGGATGAAGGGACCCCGCAGTCACCTTTCCCTGTGGGTAAGGAGAAAACCTGCTGGGGCAGAGACTGGTTCAACAGGGAAACGTTCCCTGAATGTCTCTTCTGCCTCTAGTGAAATATTGTTGCTGTGGGATACACACAAGAGGGATGTGAAGCTGTTGGAGCGAGTCCAGAGGAGGCCACGGAGATGCTGACTGACT
Organism: Coracopsis vasa; assembly: GCA_026283785.1. Taxonomy (NCBI): domain Eukaryota; kingdom Metazoa; phylum Chordata; class Aves; order Psittaciformes; family Psittacidae; genus Coracopsis; species Coracopsis vasa. Next base: position 28,871 of record JANHGB010054259.1, read on the forward strand.
ATGAGCTGCTCTGCCTGCAGAGACCAAATAGATGTGGAGATGGAATCTGGGGCAGTGAATTCATCTGACCTACCTGGGGTCTGCCTTAAAATGTGACAAGTCTGGTGGATTCTGGAGAGGGGCTTTGGACAAGGGCCTGTAGGGACAGGACAAGGGGAACGGCTTTAACCTGCAGAGGAGAGACTGAGATGAGCTCTTAGGCAGTGTTCAAGGCCAGGTTGGACACAGGGGCTTGGAGCAAGCTGCTCCAGTGGAAGGTGTCCCTGCCCGTGGCAGGGGTTGGAGCTGGATGAACTGTTCCTTTCCAGCCCAACCATCCCGTGATTCTGTGATTTTCATTTCACACATTTGAAAACAGAATCAGTTGCTCCAGTGGCACTCTACAGGTGTAGCAGCAGATCCAGTTGTGGGGCTCTGATCATGTGCAGAGCATGGCAGCAGCCTGGAGCATCTTGTGGACAAGAGTGAGACCTTTGTCTGAACCTCAGAGTTTCTCATAGTTGGGTACATTAATTTGACATAATTAACGCAATCAAAGGGTTATGTGAGGACACGCTGCTAAATGCAGTCCAGAAATCAAGGCGGGGGAAATCTGCTGGGCCATCACCCACTTGAGTGAGATAATGAAGGAGCAGTTAAATATTGCTTACAGACACACGTATCCCCTTCTTGCTGGAAAGGTTAGCAAGGGAAGGAGAAGGAAATGCAGTTAATTTGAGCTGGAGTGTGTAGGAGGTTGATTGGGGGAGCCAAAGGAAATATCAAAGGCCGATATGTAAAGATAATAAGAAATTTTGGAGCATTAGAAGGGAAAAAAAGTCTGGTAGAGATCCATTTCTATATGTAAATGATGAAATTGTATATTCTGGTGCAAAAAAAAAAAAAGGCAGAAATGTTCTGCGCTGAGTTTGGAACAAATCAGGAAGATGTATCTATCCATATGATGTGCTTGGAACAGAAAGTTTCCCAGCTGTAACCAAGGAGAAAGTGAGATAGTATTTGCTAAAAATAAAGCTACTCAAATTAACAGGCTTGAATAACAAATCCCAAGTGTCGAGGAGCCTGGTGAGGAGCTGCTGCGGGTGCCTTCTAGTCTTGGGCTCCATGAGCTCCCCAAGAGCTGGTGGAGGGCTCCTGCTGTTCTATATGCTGGGGTGTAAAATAGGTGATTCAGGAAGCAAGAGCTTGCTTAGGTCAGCATCGATGCTGGGGAAAGTAACAAAATGATTCATGGGGAGCACAATCAACAAAGAATTAGGGAAGGAAAGATAGGATGAATAGCGTGCAATGTGGTGCCATGGGAGATGGGAGCAAACATGGTGTCTTCTCTTGAGAGCACCACAGGACTGGTCAAAGGGAGGCCTATGGCCACAGAGGTTTGACTTCCTTAATAACCACATGGCTCATGTATAAATGAACTCACAATAAACATGGCTTAGAAGTGCTGTGAAGTGAAGCAGGCAGACATTGCCAAAAGCATCTGCTAAGAGGAAGGTACCAGCAGGGCCATCACCATCAAGATCTCTTTGCATTTTCATTGCCTACAGCTCAACATTTCTGTCAGTGTTTCAAAATAGTGCCAAATCCCCAGGTTGAGAGGACTGCAGGTACCAAACAGAGGGGGATAGCTGATGCTGGAGGAACTGCTGCAGAGGGATCCGACTTTCCTGCTGAAGCAGACCCATCCCGGGCCAGGTGACGTGTCTGCAAGCAGGGAATGTAGGTTACAGAATGTGAAATCATCCTGGAAAAATGTAATTAAGCGAAGGACATAGGTTTCTCCAAGATAATTGTGTTACTGTTCATTTGATTGTGTAGGATGTGGCAGAGGTTTTGTGTATGTAAAGGACAAACTTGCCCAGTTCTGTGAACTCGCCTGTTCTGGTTGCAGCTTCGGAAGATCACTAGAACATCACTTTGTGCAAGTCAGACATATGCACCTATAGTCTGATGTTGCCAAGTGGGATTCTAAAAGGCCCTCAGAGTGATTCATGAGCTGAAAGAGGGTTTGAGGCTCAAGGAGTCCATCTTGCTCAGGATCCTGAAGGAGGGCTGATGGGGGCAGCAGCTCTGGCTGGTGGGTACCTAATTCCATCACCCATCTTGGAGGAGACAGCTCACTGCAGATCTGGGGGCATGTGCGGAAGATCCCTTGGATAGCCACAATCATGGATTTTAGTGAAATGACATTTCAAAGCATTTCTGCACCAGTAAATCCTATGATTGGAGAATGACATTGCCTGGAGAGGTGGGAAAGACAGTTTAGGGTTCAAGTTCTCCGAAGGAGCATTTTAGGATGTGGATAATCTTGCAGCTTGTCTCCAGGTTGAACGCTTTGAAATGCTGCAAGGGTGAAGTTGTCAGTCAGAAACCCTCTGCGCTGCTCTCTGGAATGATGGGCAGGTTTGTTCTTATCGGTGAAGGTTGATCCCCAAGTCCCCAGGCCCAGCGGTCTGTGTTTGTCCTGGTTGATGGACCCATTGCTCTCTGAGTGGGTGGCTGTGATGGAGCTCTGGGGTAGAACAAACTTAATTCAAACTTCAGAGCTTACTCTCCTATCAGTAACAACTTATTCCTTGGACGTGTATGATTCGGGTGATTCATTGTCAGGTCGGTCTTCTTCTGTACAGATACCACGTAAGGAAGGTGCAGACAGATACCGTCACATCATGCGTGGTTCTTCCAGTCTTTCTGCAGAACTCAACTCAGCCTTTCTCATTTTCTGAGAATACTGTGCATTTCTCAAAGCTGCCTCTCACTGGTCAACATCATTTGAGTTATGAAGTGTCCAGAATGGACCAGAGCATGCTTGCTGAAGCTGTGGTGATAGCACCTTCACCCTCCTCCAACAATCAAACACCGCATTGTAGTGCATTGTAGATACTAGTGGCCATTAAAGGATTCCTTCCTTCACGGGGACAGTGGCAATACAAGATGCTGTTAATTAAGGAGATCACACGTCCCTGGCTGTTCCCCATGTGCCTTCCAGCATCCAGCATCGTTGTACTGAGGACATTAGCAGGAATGACCCTGCTCAGGCATCATAGTGTCTGTGCATGGACCTATTCCCAAGGAATTCATCTGATCTCTTTCCAGATCTGCCACCACTGTCCACCTCAGGCCTCTTGTGGCAGTGAGCTCCAGAAGGCCATTGCCTACCGCATAAAGACTTCCTGCACTTGTCTGGTTTCACCTGATCTGCTGCTAGTCCCATTGAGAGCCCTGTCCTGACACTGCAGGATATAGTGAACAGCAGTGCTGCCTTTGTTGAGGCCTCTGCCCTGGGGAGTTCTGTGAGCCTCGGCCGTGCACATGCTTCAGCCTTCTCTTCTCCAACTGCAGTCCCAGCCTTCTCAGTCTGTCTCATTGGGCAGTTTCTCTATTCCCTTGACCATCTTGGTTGCTCTTCTCTAGTTCCACCACTTCTTCCTTGAGCTGCTGATCCAGACATGCACACAGCACCAAAGCTATGCATGTGCAGGGTCAGCACAGATGACGTTCCCCAACTTGGTTTCACTCTCTGCCATGATATATTTTCTTGGCTGGTGTTGTGCATGGAGCCCATAACTTCTGAAACCAGTTGGTGTCAGCTCCAAGGCCTGTCTGGAGCTGCACCCACCAAGTCTGTATTCAGCATCAGCATAAATTCAGAGGACTCTTCCTTACAAGCATTACTCTGCATCTATTTGCATGATGGCCTGTCTGCCACCTTTTGCCCTCTCACTTGATTTGGGAGTCCTCCTGGATGCACCATTTGCCTCCTCAGAAGGTAGTTGCAGCAGTTTATAATGCCCAGATTTTGACATTGCATCTTCACGTCTGTGTGTATGTTCTTTTATGTTTTGTAGATATTTTCTGCATGATTTTATCTCCTTTCCTCTTCCAGGCCAAATACCCATCTCCAAGAGCAGGGCATCCTCATTAGGCAGTTGTTGGAATTCTTTATTGCTGGATCACACTGAGTCACGGGTCCACCACTGTCTGATCTTTCTCGTCCCAACACCTCCCCGTTTGAAGGCCAGCAGTGATTTGGAATGTGTAGTTTAATGGGCAGGACTCCCAGCTGCTGGTCTTCTTGAAGAGTCATCTCTTCACTTCATAGACTGGGACCAAAAACTGATTTGCGGGTCTGTGTCTCAGGCATCCCTTGTGTAGCTCCAGCATCATCAGACAGCACTGTGCTGTCAGCTGCAGGGATCCTCCGTGCACAGGTCTGCTCAGAGGGTGGAACACTGCTTTCTTTTATTTTGCTGCCTCATCTTTTTATGTCTAAGTGCTTTTCTTGCCCCTGTGGGAGATGGTTTTGTGCTCCTGAGAGCACAGTTCTGATGTTCCTTACTGCTGCAGGTGGGGATGGCCTGGCTGAGACCCTCGCCAAGTCCAGCAGTCCCTGTTCATAGAATCACAGAACAGTTTGTGTTGAAGGGACCTTAAAGCTCCTCCAGTTCCAACCCCTGCCATGGGCAGGGACACCTTCCACTAGAGCAGGTTCCTCCAAGCCCCTGTGTCCAACCTGGCCTTGAACACTGCCAGGGATGGGGCAGCCACAGCTTCTCTGGGCACCCTGTG
>JANHGB010054262.1:401-32779 GCA_026283785.1 Coracopsis vasa
GGAGGGGTTCTCCAGCAGCTCAGGGGTCACTGCCTGTGTGCATACTCATACACAGCTGTGACAGCAGGGCAGGGTGCTTTGGCTCCATTTCAGTGAAGGGTAAAGCTAATTCACACTTTCTCCAGAGGTAGCAGGTTTAAGAGCTGTTTTCTGAAACATGCCTGTGTCACTTCCCCAACTGAGAAGGGCAAATGTGGTCTTTTATACTTTTGGTTAATGAGGCCTTTCTGGTCTGACCTCTCGTGTATTGCACTCAAACCTAATATGCTGTTGGGACTACTAATCCTTTCTGGAAATGCACCTTTTCTTCCAGTTTGAGAAGATTTAGGATGTGGTGAGAGAGAGAGTTAAATTTGACATTCTTCCCCTAAGCTCGAAGAGATTTAATTGAAGCTCACCCAGGGGAGAAGTCATTACCAGCAGATAAACACCTTAGCTTGCTATTTCTAGCAAAGTGGTTAACAGTGGAGTAGTTAAGACTTAAAATATAATTTGTTGTCATTAAGCTTTTATGTTATCTCTGTCCTGAGCTCAATAGAAGCTCCTGTTGAAGAGTCCAGGTGCTTTAGATATGTTCTATATTTTGAAGGTAATCATTGCAACCATTAGTGTGAAGGTTGCTGAGCTAAGTTTATAGCTTCTTGCTTTTGAAAGGGGTGATGATGTTTCTATTCTCCCCCAGATTTGGTTATCCACCCTCTGTATCATATTGGCTATGGGTCTCCTCTAAGTTTACTGTGTGATTATTCTGACCCAGCTCTTTTGTGGAATTGGTTTTCTTAAGTTTCAGGAACCTGAACTGGCTTACTAAGAGGCCAGGTGAGCATCAAAGCTAGGGCAAGGAAAGAGGCAAGAGCATGTGGATGGGAGCAGGGGAATGGGATCCTCCCCATTTCAGTGCCTGATAGCATTCAGTGCCCAGATTAGCACAGGCTGCATCATGCCTCTTGGCCTTACGTCTAAGGTCAGGAGCCATGATTAAACAGTCATTTTAATCCAGTTGCTGCTCTTGACAGAAAAACTCCTGATTCTCTCCTGTTTGTGCTGTCTCTGTCATGCTAAAGCTCAAGTCGAGGGAGCTTTACTTCCTCTGGGGTAGGCACTCTCAGTCATATCAGATCTGTGACCATATGAACATTGATATTGTGGCAAGTAGTGAGGCAGGAGCCACTGCTGGAGAAGGGACCATCTCAGCACCAGTGCAGATTCATATCGGAGTTAAGTGAATATGTATCCATGGCTTTAAGTCAGATTTTTCTTTTCTGTGTCCTTCAAATCAGGCTTCCAAATGAGACACCTAAGCACAAACATGCTGACCATTCTCCTGTTAATCTCACTTTCTTTAGTAGTGACTTAATGTTTAGGAAAATCAGGCCGGTTCTATTCATACACAGTTGTGCTGCATCCTGGGTCTCGTTTATTACTGATACTTGTTGTGGGAGGAGAGAGCATGCTTGAGAGCCGAAGGGACAGCAGTATAATAGTTAACATCTGTAGGGCAAGACAGTGAACTTAAGGGAGATAACAAGAATGTTTTTGATAATATACCATATGAGAAAATTACCCCTTTCCCTTTGCATCTTGCCTCATAGAATTTGAAACCAAAGTGTAGCTACATACACGTTTAGGAGGGTAAAGGAGGATTCAGCATTTCAGCCATAGAAAGGCTTTGCAAGCTTGCAATATCTTTGTCTTATTTAACAATTTCTGTAAGTAAGTTTTGATGCTTGCTTTGGGTACTTTCCCTAGTGGTCTCCCAAACTGATTACAGACTTGTTTGGCTGATTTCCGTCTCATGGGTTTCTGTCTGTCATTGGGTTATCGAAGAGCTGTTGTCAAATATAAAATAACCATTGTGAGGGTCCCCTGTGTTTAAAAAAGAAAAAAGTATCTATTCATAAAGTGAAAGAGAGAAACTGGTCAAGAGGACTCTGAGCTGTGGGTGAGGAAGCAGTGTTAGCAATGCAAAATGCAGGGCTTTGCCTGAGCAGTTGTGCAAAAGAGCTCTCCTAGCCAGTGTGGACTTGGGATAAGAGATAACCTCAATGGGGTTGAATGAAGTTCACCTTTTAGTGGCTTGAAATGAAATACAAAGGTGATGCGTGAAGTGTATTATTTTCATAAGCCACTATGAAATGTCAAACAAACATGTCTTTTGTATAATAGCACAACGGAAGCTGAGAATCATACAGGAATAAATAGAGCCTTGAAGTAAACAATTTGGTTGCTGGAGCTATTGGAATGCAAAAGAAAAAGTTGTAACCTGGAATAGTGGAAGAAGGGATTTAAACCAAAACCAAAACAAAACACAAAACAAAAACAAAAATCAAACACCCAGAAACCATACAAGCTATTTTGGGAGTGGGTAAAAGATGTTTTAAACTGACTCATCTGGTTAAATTTTGCTTAGTCTGTTTCTTAAGTAAAAAATACAGTGAGACCTATAAAAACAAGGACCTTTCTGATAGGAAGTTACTTTTGGGGGGACACTACTACACAGGCACTGTATACTATTTTTGTGTATACTAATCATGTAACAGAGAATGTCTGTTGTATACTTGCAGAATTCAGTGTCTTTTTTTTTTCTTCAGCCTCTATACTGTCTATTCTTGGAGCACATTACAAATACTTACCTCCTTATAAATAATTCAAAACATGAATGAAGCCCAGAGAACTGCTACATCCATTAGAAACAGGGTAGAAATGTCAGCAGCAACGTTAAGGTTGACAGTCTATGATGCCATAGACACCTACCTGAAAGAAGTGAGGTCAGAACAGAGGGTCTAAAGTACGTCACAGCGATTCTGGTGCTGAAAGTTTTATAATTGCCTGCTTAAGTTGAAGAACTATTCAAGTAACAAGAAATTTCTGGCTGAAATTAACATATGGGTAGAGGCAGTGTCGTGAGGGGTGGCTGGGAGACTGCAGCTTTAGTGCATAAAGCAAAGTAGCTCTGCTCCGTTTCTGTGCCACCATGCAAGAACTCTGGATTTTCAACCTATTCCCATTTCTTTCTCTCATGTAAGGTTGCAAGGTCTTGGTCTTACGTCATCTCTGGTGATCCTGTTGCAGACATCTTAATGTGGTCCTGCTGATGCCCGCCCAGCAGGTTGGTAGTAGTCAGCATGAGCTTTGCAGTATTTCCCTGAAGCAGCTCAGCTTGCCACTGCTGCTTGCTCCAGCCTGTTTTACTGTCAACAGTCTCTTCATCAGAAAAAGTCACTTTCTGTTGACACTGAACAAGGAACTTTGTTCAAGTAAAGGTTGCTCCCAAAGCTACACTGTCTATTTCATTGGAAAAATTCTGCAATAAACATGGCATTCCAGTGTAGTCATGCTGTTGTGACACTGCATTGCACTGTACTGCATTTGACTGTTAAAAGGAGACATTGTAGTGTGGATAAATCACAGTACTTGTCCCAAACACAAGAGCTCATAAAATTCTTGCAATGATGTCTTAGGCCAATGCTGTGGAACACTGCAGTGATTTTTGAAAGCTGTTGTGGTATTAGTTAATCTATAAATTACTTGTTCTGAGATGGCATTTTTGTAGAACTTATGTAATCAGAATTAAATAATGATAATGTTTTTTAAAAGAGAGGTATTAAAAGTGCCCTATTCTACATACCAAAGCAGTAATACATTGGTCAGCCTGAAAGCATTAAACAAGATGGTTTGCATCATTAACACTAAATGAAATGGCTTAACAAACCAATAAATGGTGATAATAAAACAAAGTTGTCATACAATACAGCTTTGGAAAGTGCCAGAAAGAAATTTTCTGAAGCAAATAATTTTCCAATAAAACTAGATGGAGTTTAAAGGAACATGTTTTTCTGATTACTGAATGAAAAATCAAATATCACAGCTAAATACTATTTTGCATATTCAGTGTGCTATACCTATGGTCTTCATAGTGTATGCATGGTCTTCATAGCAGCCTAGTGAAATAGAAAGGAAAAAGGCATTATATTTCTTATTTTGTAAACCAGGCAATTAAAGGAATTGCATCAGGAAGACTGGAAAAATATTTGCCTCATTCTGAAATCCATATGGTAGTTAAATCTTAAAGTTAGGCGCTTTTTTTCTTTTTTTTTTTTTCCTAAGTCTGCAGAAAGTCTTACACATTACATTCCAAAAACAAGACTATGAACAGAACATATAGAAGTGTGGGCCATTTCAGAACCTATCGTATTCCACCATGGAGACTGCAGGTATTTTACAGTGTGATATATGTATGCATTAGGCTTCGCAGTTACAGACAAGAAAATAAGGTTCATGCTCCACAAAGCTTCATCTAGGGCAAGGATGGGAAATATTGGCCTTTGGCTGGCTGTCACCTGTGACTTAATTTCACGTTGTGGGATTCTTTCTATTTTTAGATAAGGTGAATGGTAATGGGGCTAGATGGGTCTCTTTGAACCTCAGCAAGGGAAAGATTTCCCACCCTTGAGCTAACATGAAGTTGGTCAGATTAACATGCTTCTATAGTTCTGCTTCATATCTGCTTGCATGGCTACTGTTCTGGGAGCTAAACATTTTTCAGATACAAAATTTATTACTCTTGCTTTGGAAGATATTTTTCTCTGTGCCTCTAAAAAGTACAGGATGGCACAAATGAACCTGAGAGATTTTATCAAACTCATTTCTGCAGAACCTGTGCACAGTGTTCTGAGATGAAAATATATGTAAGTATACTAATTCTGTCCTTTTGACATTCTGAATCTTGTGCTTTTTAAACAAACCCTTGACATACGCATGTGCTGAACCAAATTTAGCCATGGTAGGTATATAATGTGCTATATACCATTTTTTCTTCCAAACTTTGATTCAGGAACACATTTGTGTAATTATGAGCGTCTGTTGAAGTCCATAGTGTAAGCCCACAACATATTCTCCATAAGAAGGAGGGTGGGGAATATTTCTTTATTTACTAAAATAATTTTCTGAGAAAGACAAAAAAATATTTTGGCCCATTCTTAGGAAACTGGGAATAGATTAAGTACAGTGGTTTCATGATTCAAATAAACAATAAATCCATGCAAAGAAGTAACTGAAAAGACTCATGGAAAGTTTGTGGATTATACTTGCCTTCAGTTAATTTTTAATTTATATTTCACTTTACGTTAAGTACCTGCTTAATGTTTTGCTGAACTAGTGTTTCCATCAGATATTATCTCAACACATTGCATTGAAAGGAATTTTGATACAAACCCTTCATAATTCCCCAAACACTGTTCTTATGTGATTTGACTGATTTAGATTGCTTCCTTTTCACAGCAAGCCCCACCCTACTTTACTGATGGCCCATAGAATGCTCCGGAGCCCTTTCCCCTGACAGAAACAGACCTTAGAAAATAATGAGTGAAAATTCTTTCTCTCCCTCTGGCTGGTATTGAGTGGGCAACCTGCAGCCCCGTTGCTCCAGTGAGAGATGGCTTTAAGAGAAGTGCAGTCTCATTGGGGAGAGTTTGGTTATTTCTTATGCTGCAGAGGAAATTCCCATGGTGTTGATGACTTTCCCTGTGGAGAAGCCCCAGTAGAAACTGTCAGTTCCCCATGGATGAGTTCAGGCAATGTTCTTTTTCTTCCCTGTATCTTGCTCTGAGCTGTTATCGTGTTGGCAAGCACTTTTTTCCTCTTTACTTATGAGGGTCAGGCTGCGGTCTTTCTCTGAGGGGCCTAAGACACAAAGAGTTGGATTTGGGCAAGGCTGGGGGCTTGTCTGTGATGGATATTCCTTGCAGCTGAGCATAATGATGCTCCAGTCTGTAAGGTCTAGGTCATGGATACAAGCAGCAAAATTTCAAATAGAAAGAGCTACAAGCAAAATTAAAAGTAATATGAAAAATTAAGCTTTAAAAAACAGTTATCCACATGAAATTTTGCAATTTATTGTGTTTAATTGATGTTTTCTCAAAGATGCATCACAGACCTACACCACCAAGCCCTACAGCAATGGCATTTTCTTTCTGATTACAGGGGGCTTTGAGTCAGGCCCTAAATGCATTGAACCTGTTCTTGCCTGTCTTTGAATAATGGATTGATTGTCAAAATGAAGAATAAAACAACTGGGACTTTTGGAGGTCAATTTTCACCCTAAGCTAATTGTCCAGAGGTGCTCAGATCCTGTTGGTGCCTGCCCCTTGTGGTGATTGTTTTCATTGCAATGTCCTCACTCTCATCATATTTCAGAGTGATTTCTCTGTTGGTGAGTGCAGTTGAGCTTGATTTTGTAAATGCTTTTAGGAACTTGGAGCATTGTTGGACAGCCTTCAATTGTATGTATGTGACAGCATGAGCATCTGGAAGGTTTGTGTGCAGATAAAGCATCTGTGATGTTGGGAAATCACTGTAGTGGTTTTGCCAAACTGAAGTTGAAGTGTCCATATCTAATTGAATGGCAGCTTTTGAATCGCAAACTGGAACTTTCCATGCTACAACTTTCCAAATCAACACAGGGAAATTATACAGCTGACTCCCTAGCACAATTAGAGAGTATTAAGGGCATGTGAAAACAAAAGTAATTTTTAAAGCTAACAAAATAATCACAGGTTGAGGTTTTCCGCAGCTTTATAAAATGAAGCCAAGGATCTTTTCAGTGCCAGGTAAGTTTCAGTCCATAAAGAGCAGCTGTGTTGTGCTACTTTACGCAAAACAAATAAGCCAGTAAAGTTTTACAGGACGTGGGTATACTAGACTCAACATGCCTAACAAAGAGGCCCTACTAAAGAAAAAAAGGAACTTCTATGCTTCCATGCTTTACAGAAGATGATTTAAGGGCTGATGTCTTCTTGGTTATGCTGCAAGTTCAATGCTCTGAGAGACAATCTAGCTGGAGAGACTGCATGTCAGCTGATGGATGAAGCTGATGTAATTAAATCCAGGTCATCATAATGTAGAAAGGGTTTCATTTAGATAAATAGTGTCTGCATACCTCAGCCTTGCTGACTGTTGATCGTACGTCCCCTGAAGTGCTAATCACGCTTGTTCTATCTGGAGCTGTGTGGAATGACTGAAAAGGCTGTCATACTTAAAAATTTGACATCCTTTGTGAATTAGTAATGGTTTGGCCATAAATCATCCATAGGAGCTTTCTGCAAGATTCCTGGCCCTTTCCAGCTTTCATCCACAAAATACTTAAGTTTTAACCTGTTTGGTAGAAATGAGGTATATGGAGAAGAATTGCAGGGGCTGCAGTTAAATCTGAGTTTTCCTTAACTTTAGCATTTGCAATACTCCTGTGTTTAGAATGAAAAAAATTGGAAAACTCCAAACTGTATCTGGCTGTTGTGAGTCCTAAACAACAATCAAGGTTCATTCTCAACCGCTTTGGGGCTGGTGGTCTGGCAATGGGGAATTCTCAACATGCCAAGGGAAATGAAGCTGGAGAGGGGGAGAAACTCTACTCTATTGGCACTTCTCTGGCTCCAGCCCTGCAGGGACCCTGTCCAGTTCTCAGAAGTTTAAGCACCCTGTAATGAGAGAAGCTGGGTGAGGGCCAGCATCGTCCAAGAATCACCGTGGGCTCCCTAACATCCCATCCCTTCTCCTGGGCTCAACATATCTTGGCACGGGGAACAATCTGGCCGCCTCCTTAGAAAGCTCATGTCACTTTTTGCATGTCCTGGGTTAGATGAGTCCCTCCCAAGTGAGCAGGCGGGTCAGCTTCGCACAGTGCAAGCCATTTTCACTTGGTTTTGCAGAGAGAGGCTGTGTTTCAGCTGAATTCAAAGCAGCTGGATAGTCAGGAACAAACATTTCTTTTTGTCCCTTGTGTCTATCTAGCTCTGGCAGTCAGTGTTTTAGCACATTATTATCTTTTAATTCCCATAGTTATTGGGCATTGTCCAATTCATAAAATGAAGGCCTGCTAGGATCTGGGGTAAGTGTGGTGGAAATATAAAGGGAAAGGTTCTCGGTTTTGCTAAATTGTAGGCAATTATTTCAGGTTTGTAATAAAGGCTTTGGTTATTTCTTTTGTTATCCAAGTGTTGTAGACAAAACCAGTCTTGAGTTGGGGAATTTCACAGAATTTAGTTTATTGCAATTAGTATAAACTTTTAATTCTTTATTCCAGTATTGAGACATAAAGAAGACAAACACTTAGGGAAAATACCACTTCCCTCTGAGAAGCCTGTCCTCCCCTTCTCCATCACCAGTCCCCTCATGTCATGCTTTTGATGAGACAAAGGGCATCACAGGAGAAGGTGGTCAGTGCATAGTTTTTCCTTTCACTGATGTTTGTTTCTTACTCAAATGCTCTGACGAGGTTCCTCCACCGGCCACTGTCCCCTCAAAGACATACCTGTTCCAGAAACTTCTCTTGTGCCTGCTTTATCCTGGATCAGGCTCCTCTTGTCCCCACTTTTTCTCGAGTGTCTCCGCTGCTCTGATGTCTCTCTAGCCCCTGCTTGAGCACCTCCTCTTGGTCTGTGCCTGCTCTGGCATCCCTCGTTCTTTGGCATCTCTTCTTGTTGAGTGGTAACCACCTTTCTTAAATATGTATTTGCAGAGGCACCATATGCTCCTCTTATTGATTTGGTCTTGGTACACAAGTGGGTCAGTGTTGTCCATTGTGGAGCCAGCTGGAAATGGCTGTGACCAACATAGAGCAGCCTCTCATCATCTCCTACATGCTTCACGTCTGTAGGCCCTTCACCTACCAAAAGTTTGCAATTATGCCCAATATTGCAAGTCCTTCCAATTATCTCTATCTTTAATGTATATTACGCTAATCTCTGTGAGCACATCCATTCTCTTGACTTCAAGTGTATCTGGCTAAGGTGTTCAGCACCTTTCTGAGATGAGCCCTGAGTTAAAATTACGATTGTAGCAATTTGGTCTAATAATTTATCTTGCATCTACACGTACCTGTACACTTTATTTGCTGGCAAAGAAGCCTTAGAACTACCCATAGATAAGACCAAATAAATTAGAATATGTAAAGCAGTTTAACACAAATGTGGATATTTTTTTAGATTTGGAGAAACACAGCTGATTTGCAACATAATTTTTTTACAATCCTCTAGTTTTTGCATCTGGTCATGGATTTAGAAGACACTTCTAATTTAAACAACAATGAGAAATATATGGGTATATGTATTAATACACACATATAAAATACCAGTTTATAAGGTGAAACTCTGGGATATTTTGTTAAATCAGACTTGAATGTCTATGTTGAACACAAACCAGATTGCTAAGTCCATATCTAAATAAACACCTAAACTGTTTCTGGATGACAAGATACCCGGGTGCCAGACATACATTCAGCAACCCTTGCTCTAATCTCCAGTTGCTAAAAGTCTGTTTACCAGTTCTAGTCATCCTGTCTGGTGGCCTTTTTTCTCACTGTGACTTGGATTATGGCACAGTCTGAGAAATGGCTGTACCTGACAAGGAAAAGCGAGTTTGTGCAGACCTTAATTATGGCAAACAGCCATAAGCTATATATGTGCCCTAAATGCTCTCTATTTTATAGCTATATATTTCAAAGCTTTTACCTTTTATCATTCAAAGGTAGGTATAAAAAAGTTAGACCTGCAGGAGGGCATAAGCCACCACTAGGTGATTAAGTCTGATATTTAGAGCCTCAGCTAGGAACTTAATAAAATGAGACAGCGTTACTACCATCATTGCTTCTTCACCGTACCACTCTGGTCGTACACATGGCACTGGTGTTCACCTCACTGTCCCTGCGTGTGTAGGTGCCCGGGGTACACCAGACACCCCAGGGAGTCATCAAACCACTGCTCTCTTCCATGGACATCACCCTTAACACTATAACACTTGAGCTACATGACACTAGCTCATAGCGTTATCTATGCCATTTAAAAGTGGAGGTCAGTAGCTGCCATAATTTCTGAATGCTATTACCTGGCCAGTCTAAAACCCAAACCCATTTACCTTAGAACATAACATACAAGACTATACTTTTTCTTTTTTTTGTTTGTTAACTCCTATAGATTTCATTTCTGCTGTGGTGGAGGCAGTTGCATGCAAAGCTAGCACAGCTCTATTGTCCCAAAATAGCCCTATCCATGCTGTTACTTATTTTGGGAACACATATGGCCTCTCTTTCTTTAGCATCTGAGCATCTCACAGTCCCTGTGAGACTTCTTTGCTATTGTCTCCCATTATACACATGGGGGACTGAGATGCAGAGATGGAGTGACTTAAAATAGTGTGAGGTACTTTGCATTCCCAATGGGAAGTTCTGCAGAAAATACAAGTACTGCTCTTGTGCCTCTGGTGACATAAGGAACGGTCCCTGGACTTCCTGAGTCTGAACTTGCTGCTTAACCACTTGACCATGCTTTTCTGTGACAAACCATTCTTTCATTTTAAAGAAACATCACAGCTAGCCAGAAGCCATCTTCTGATTAATTTTCACCATAATAACGTGTAGGAGCAAAACCAGCTTTAACAGATGTATTGCAGGAAAAGCATCCTAGTTGCCCTGGTTACTTTCAGTTGCGAGAGTAATAGACCCTTCCTGACTAAGAAGTAATAGGCCAATAATTCTTGTTCCTTCCCTTCTCCACACACATTTGCAGCTGAATACATATAAATACTTCAATCCTAGTTGGAAAACCTTGGTCCCACCTTGGGCTTCCCATCTTTGGCCTTGCAGCAGAGTCTCGGCTCCAGAAATCATGTTCTATGTTAAGCCATCTGATTTGCGGAGCTGTAGTCCTAATGAAGTACAAGACCAGCCAGAGTTTTTGACCTCTGCTTCCCCTTCCTTCAAGGTACAAGGGGCCCCTGAGCTCTTGTACAGTTCACTGCCCCTGTGTCACGTTTGTTTCCTAGCAGGACAGCTGCAGAGCTCTCAGTTGAGCAAGACCCATTGGCTTGCACATGCATTTTCCCATTAGCTTTCTGTGAGAAAAGTGCAGCTTTGGTTGGCAAGTGCTGCCCAGAGGCCTGCTGCTCCAATTCCCTCCCTCTGTGCACAAGAGGCCTGGCATGCAGCCACATTCTCACATTCCCCCAGCAAGGGAGGACTACAGACCTGGGAGAAAATGCTGCCTGCAGACCTGGCTTCCAATGCCTTTTCCATGAGAGAAGATCACTTGAGGCTGGGTCGTTCCTATTCTGTATTAAAAATAAGACCTAGAAAGTATAGTTTTATTTATTTACAAATGGTCTAAAATAGAATCCTTTGGATATGTGTAGCACTTCCATCTCTGAATCAGAAAGCACTTCATACAGCATTGAATTAATTAAGCTTAAGAAACACTCAAGGGATACAGAAGTATTATTACCCATATTTTAAAGATGAGGAAATGGAGACAGAAAGAGGATAAGGGATTGGTGTGAGAATGCAGGCTGAGTCACTTGTAAACTCAGAAATCAAACTTAAATTCAAGTTTTTATATTCTTTCTTGCTTGCAACTAGAATTGGCTAGAAAATGGTGGGTTTCATCTGTGAAAGCATGTGCCCTTTTCTATTCTAAATAAAGAAAAAACAGTTCTAATCTAAACATTTCCCAGGCTGGTTTATACCTAAAATTTTTATAATGGTCCTCATAAATATCATTCAGTTCTCTGGTATCCATAAATCTGAAGTGTATGTTCTTGGCTAGGTGCTGAGAGGAGAGTTGGAGGTAAAACTTCCACGGTTCTAAATAATAGGACTGTGTTCCTAGTAATGAAACCAAACCAGATAAAAGTTTATGTAGGCCCAGAAAATTCAGTTAAGATCTGTCAGTGGTGAATATGAGAACAGTGATGCTTATTTTCGCTTATACCTTTGAATTCTAGCTTGCTTACTTCCCAGGAGGTACCTTCTCCTAATGACTTTCCTTCTTTGCTCCTGCTGGTTTCGAGAATTAAACTAAGCTCTTTTTGGCTTGCTTATCATTGCTCGTGGTAAAAGTCCCCAGGGGCATATAAATTAAAGCTAGAAAATAGAAGTAGGTTTCCAGTCATGTAAATAGCAAGGTTCTGGAAAAGTGTCCCAGGAAGAGTGGGGGTGGCAAACAATATTATTAGACTATGTTTGGTAATTTTATGAAAGAGATTTTGTGATGTAGTTTCTATGATAAAAGACCTCAAATTCAATGACCCATGAGATCTTTTCTGCTCCAATGTTATTAATAGAAAATGTTATTGATTGATAATGCAGAACTCGAAACAGAAGTTAGCTCTTTTCTCAGAGCTTTCTCAGTGGGTTGGGGGTGCAGTGGCAAGCAGCTGCTCTTGTCTATAAAGTGGATAGATACAGGCTACATCTAAACCAAGAGCAAATCCTAAATTCTGCCTCTGAATGACCAACTTGGCAATGCCTTGACTACATGTGAAGCTCGCCTCCTTCCCTGAGCCCTGAGTGGCTTCCATGGGAATAGGACAGGGAGGGATTCATTTATGGTGCTCTGCAAGAGGTCTCTTGGGAGCAACTGGGGAATCACAATGTGCACTTCAGCCATGAAGCTTGTCTTGCACTGCTGGTTCGGTGTGTGAGGAACAAGAAAATAGCGTTTTTTTGCATGGTCACTTTTCTGTACTGCTTTTATACTTAAAGCGTTCTCACTTTTTGGACACCTGTATAGGACAGGAGTCAGATTACCATCAGGGGGCCCTGAGCAATATATGCGTTGGAGAAGTTAGGTTCAGTTTCCACAAACAAAATTTAAGATTAAAGAAAACGGCATAAGGAACAATGATGTTTGAGTTTTTAAATATTCATATTGTCTTAGACATCTTTCTTTTCATTTACTAATTAATTGATGCTCCTGCCACTAATGTGCCTATGGAAATCAAGCACATATCAAAGTAAAGATTGGGAGATTATTACCTGTTTTAACATACAGTGCTGAAAGAATTAATTTCAGCTAAAAACACTGCTACTCTTCTCACCTTCATTAGATTTGTGCGTTTGACTTAGCCTAATGTTAGAATGAAGTTAGTCCATGCAAATGACATCATTCTGTAATCAGATTTTTACTACTTTAAAATTAATTTCAATTAACTGTTGGAAAAAGGCTTTTTAGTGTCTTCTTTAACTGTGGAAGTATTTCGTTAGTGCTGAACTATATATCTCTACTCGAAGAAAAAGTGTTGCCAAATGAGTTGGACTGTGGGCTAGACCCAACCTGTAAAATGCGAATTTGAATCCAGATACTTGAACACTATAAAGTGTCACATTCCTGTCTCTCTTCATAAAAATTCTGTTAGTTTGGGTCTCTTCAAGGGAAAAAATTATACACATTGTGAAAGGTATCAGAATCTGGCCTGAGTGGTCAGGCTTCAGAATTTGATCCAATGTGTAAAAAAACTAAGTACCATGCAAAACACAGAGGTAGGTTTAAATATGCCAGAGGCTTGAGAGTTTTAGTGTAATGTTTGGGGTTTGAATCTAACCGTATGGGTCCATTAGTAAATGGTTTTACTTTTCAGTTTCAGGACCATCTGTGTTGTGGTGAAGGGTAGGTGAAGGTAAAAATGACCTGTATTAATCTAAAGTTCAAAGCCTGAAATTCACAAGTAGGGCAGAGCAGAGATGTATTTTTCTCCATGGTAACATGGATGTGTACGCACCTTTTCATCTATGAAATAGAGAATGGCTTTAAATGCTTTGGAGAATCCTCCCTACTTTGGGAACATTTGGGCTTTCTTTTTGGAACAGTGGGCACAGATCAGTTGATTGAACCATCTTCCACCATTTCTCATTGTTAGCCCTTCATAGCTTCAATCCACACTGGGGGTGTAGAAGCATCTCCCTCTGAGTCACTCCACACTTTTTTCCCAGCTGGTAGCTTATGTGGCTCAATGCTCCAAAAGTAAATATAATTTCTCTACCTAGCTGACCTTTCCCTGAGCGAGATCAGAAGAGGGACCATGCTGTTACTCTGCATCCAGAAGCTCAGTTAAATATCCTTTTATCATATGCTGAGAACACAATCATCAACGCTTTGTCTTATTTTGCAAATAATTCCACCTCTTATTTGCAACCTTCTCTGAAACTAAAGCAATTGTTGAAGTGCAACTTGGCAATTTACATGATGGAAAGCAATAAAGACTTATTGCTAAATCTGGATGCAAAGTTTGTGTAATATATACTATATAGTGAAACAAACATACTGTTCTTTAAGTGCTCTGAGTTGGTTTTTTTTGCTCTGTAAGGTCTTGAGCCACAGTACTGCATGCTAAAGAGCCCAAAGAGTTTGTGTGTAAGATGTATTTGGTACAAGTTTACTTACACGGTGTGAACGTGGCAGCGGTTTTGCAGTTACCTGTAGTTACTTCGTTTTTCTGCAAACCAAGGAATCTGTGAATATAGCAGCTCACCTACACCAGGCAGACTGGTTAAGGGCAAGACGATCTTCCATTCAGATGCCTTTTTTGCTCAAATAGCCCTGCAGTCTACTGGAATGTAAGCTTGGCTGGTATTCGTGCTTATTCCCAGCAGAGAAGATGCTATCACAAGAAGAGCTTTGTTTCTAGCAAATTTAGTTGCCAGTGCTGCCTTGTAGTCTCATCCTTGAGGCTCAGGCTCCCTTTCATTATGCCCCACCAGGTACCTTCTTGAAAATCCTGTCTGTGCTACTGTTGACTCCTTATTCTGAATGAGACCGACTGAAGCCGCTGGCCAAGAGGAAGCCTGTATTCCTGGAGTCAGGGGTCCCAAGACTAAAAATCCCAGCAGCGCCGCCAGCTCATGACAAGAGGCCTGGCATGGACACTGCTTTGGATTATTCCTCATTTATGCCAAATCTGTTCCAAGAGATGTCTGGCTACCCCACCACACTCTAGGAGCCAGCCACTTCTTGGAGAGTCATTTCAATAGAGCCACCATCATCTCTTTCGAGGGGAATATTCCAGTTCATTGGTTTTTTGATTTGAGAATTCAGCTGTTACTTCTGGATTCTCTGCCTTCAAAGAGCTATGGGAGAGGGGCTGGTACATCACGTATAGAGACAAAAAGGGGGCATTCATAGTCTTCAGCTGTAAGTCTTTTAATAAACCAGCATCATGTGGTTTCATATTACTTTGCCATTTTTGTTCTATTTTCTGCTTATTATGTATGTAGCCCAGAAAAATCCCCAGAAAAATCAGTTCACTTATATCAAAGCTGATCCTCCCATGTGCTGAGCACTTATTAGCTTACAGGATTTTTTCCAATATCACCCAAAGATTAATATAGGGATATTAGTCTGAGGTGTTTTAGGAGCAACTCTCGGGCCCCAGTAATGAAGGCATTACAGGTGAAGCAGGTAATAACTCTTTCACTTAAGGTTACCTGACACTTCCCACTGTAATTCTTTTTTCAGACCTTTACCAAACTTTAACTGTTGGGGTTGAAATTTTCAGTTCTACATATCCTGAGTTGATTGTAATTTTTGTGGGAGGGAGACAGAGATGATGAGGATTCATATAATTTAATTTTCCAAATGAGGCTGGCTATAAAACTTTCCTTTTTTCCATGTCAAACATCTTATGTTCAGTTTATATAAGGAATTCAGTACATCCATAGTAAGGACACAGTATTAAATGGGGTACACTTTTTCCTTTTGATGTAACAAAAAGTCATATTTGTCCAATTTCTGAGCCCCTAAGTATTTTGTATTTCTGATCTGGGGTGTTCTGGAATGTGAAAGAAGATACAAAGATGAATTTTTCATGTAAAATGTTCTGTGAAATTGTTTTGCTTTTTCTATGGTTTGGAGAGGTAAAAGGCTTTTTTCTCACTGCTGAAAACTCTGTGCCTCTGATGTCCAGAAGGCAGAAGAGAATTAGAGGGGAATGTAGAATATGGAGATGTCAAATTTTTAACTTAATCAAGGTTCAATACTTGAAATCAGTGTTTGAATATATAAGTGTTGTATTTGTATTTTCAAATATCATAATAGTTGAAAATATGTCATTTAATATTTCTTGATTAAAAATATGAAAGATTTTACTACTTTTCCAGAATGGAACATACCCCACTGAATTAGTGATAAATCTGAACAAATAAACCCAAAGATGAATTAGTTTATCAAATACCTAGGAAGAAAATGTTCAGGAGACCCAGTATTGACTGATCAACTAGAAGGATGCCTGTGGCTGAATGTTCATAGGGCTGTATGGGGAGAAAGGAAAAGGGAAGAATAGAGGTGATTGAAAGTCCTCTAAACTATAGTTCCTTCATTTGCAAATACGAGCAAAACCCTAGGTTGTGTCTGTCTTGCCGTTGTCCCATCCACCCCCTTACGAAAGAGGAATTTATTGCATTACATGGAGGGACTCCTCTTACGCACTATAGCCAAAAAGAGATTTCTGTCTCAATTTATCATCTCTCACTGCTTCTTCTACTGCTTCCCATTTCCACTGGCAATCACATACCCAAAAGAAAGCTCAGCACCTCATCTGCCACAGGTAGGACAGCTTCTTCACTGTCAGACAAACTCCCATCAAAGACCAGGACCTGCTGCTTCAGTTGTTGCCTGCCGTCTCCCATGTGCAAAACGCCAGAGTTCATGCACGGCCATCCAGCTGAAATCTGTTTAACGACTCAATCTGCGCATGAACGTTTCTGGCACAGTTGTAAAGGCCATCTTTGCAAATGTGCTGTCTGTATTTGTTTACTTGGCATAATGCTAGGCCACACAGAGACACACAAAGTGGTTTCCAGTGAGACTAATGGGACCAGGTGGAGCTTTGGAGTCCTGCAGCTACACTGCCCGTACTACCATGCTAGCTCTCTTAAAATTAGTCCGGTGTGATGCAGGGCATCATGTTGTGTGGCACACTCAAACCCTTGGTGTCTGGATTGACATTCTGGATGTCAGAATGACTGGATTAGCAAAAAAGGGACCTTTAAAAGACTCATGACCTCCTGTAGGTGGTGGGAAGCATGAAGGGTACCTCCTTCTGTCAAAATGTTCTGTTCTTATGGAGGGTAACTTAAGTGGATTTCAGCACATTCTGTGCAAGACCACTCGTTAACACAGACAGATGTTGCAGCAGGCAGGGCTGGAAAATAATCTGCCTATTAATCTGCTGCATGCTTTCACGGTGCTGTCCGAGGTCTGAGACAACTAGTAGACAAGATCCCCATTTCATATGGGGATTACTGTCTTTTATTCTGGGTCAGTTTTCCGGCAATCAGATGCAGTCTGACATTCTTACTTCCTCTTTTACTGTTTTTTTTGCAAGAAGAGATCATTCTGGCTTTCAGAGCTGAAGGCTACAGCATCAAAGAATGCAAGTTACCTTCTCCCCAGTTTTGCAGCCTAGCAGTTAAAAGTGAGTTATAGTTCTTTTTTAAATAAAACAGATGCTGCTATAAGGTTGAAAACAGAAGCTGATTTAGGTGCATGCTTCCCCATAAAATTAAGTGCTCCTCTGTAGTTGTCTGTCTCTAGTACCTGAAGCTGGGATTCAGAAAACACATGCATTGGAAACTTAGCAAGGTAAAAGTAATGCTTCTCCTGGACTCTATATTCACAAATGGTACTTTTAGTGCATTGTAGTTTTATTATTTCAATGATTTTAAAACTGATATGTTCATAATGTTTTGTGTGTCTTAAGCTATTTCCCCTCACTTTAATTCTACATGCATTGCTCCCCTGAAAATAAAAACATGTAAAAGTCAGTGCTGTGCTATATAGAGAAGTGTTAACTGAGTGTTAATGAGCTGCCTCATCAGCTCCAAGCCATTTCTGTAAGCCAGCACAGTAAAACAGAATTCAAAGCCCATCAAGTCCATTTCATGGCTATGAGTCCTGACCATGTTTTGCAGTGAAATATATGTCCTTATCTAGGTGCCAGTTAAATGCTGCCAGCTTAATGTGTGCATGGGAGAAGTTGCTTTTCTGTGTCTGGGGTGATTATTCTACTGTACAGACCTCAGTTAGGCACTGGTCCCCATCTAGACCACATCTGCAAACTGGAGAATAAACTGGTTTGGTTCAAGAGAAGACAGCAGCAAGTGCAGAGACTACTGGGTGCTTAATGTGAAGTAGCTACATAACACAAGGAGAAAATAGCTGGCATGTGATGGTGGCTAACAGCCTTCAAACACATCTAAAAGGCTCTTTTAGCTCAGTGTGGCAGAAACATCTCTTCAACTAAAAGTGAGCCATGGAAATTCTGGAAACAGTGACAGTGAAATTAAAAAGAAGCCCCATTTACAAGCAGTGCCCCTTCCACATTATGCTACTGACTGCCATGTTCACAATGCTGCCATTCTGCAAAGCGCTATTGAAGGCAACCGTGTCTATATTCTTGTGAATATCTTTTCACATTTTTAATCGAAGTTGGAAAGATGGTAGTGATAACTGCACCAGACAGTAGAAAGATAACGTAAGGTAAGGCAGTATAAGAAAGGAAGGCCAAACAAGTTGCTGTTCCTGGCAGCAGGTATTAGGTTATTGAACAAGATGTAGTAACTGCACTTGGATTTCCTTGCAATATCTTCTCTTCATCTTTCTGGACAGTGCTCAGCTCACATAATGATAAGCATGTTTGAAGAACCTACATAGGATACAGTTCTCTCTCTTTCACTACAGGAGTTAGAAAAAGATGAAGAAGTCATCTTTTTGAACTCTTCTCCTTGGGGAAGACTATCCAAAATACAGACACTTGGTGAATTTGATGTACAGAGCTGTCAAACTTTAGTTTTGTTGTGGCCATCAGGTGGACATCACTCATAACTGCATCACTGCATTGGGTGGACTGTAAGTATGTGGTGGTGCAGATATAATCTACTTCTACCCATACCCATTCTAGTAGAGGAAGATCAGGTGAAGATGCATGAGTCAACCATATCTGTGCAGCTTGTGTTCAAAACTGTACTGTCTTGCTGAGAGGTGAAGAATATTTACCTGGGCTCAGTACCATGAAAATGCAGCTGTACTGGTTCTCTATTCTAGGATACAGCACATCTTATATGCATCATAACATCTCAGGTCTTTAGCATCTTGGAGATTGCTGTCCCATGTTCTGTTGCGCTGTGTGAATATGGCTGTTCAAGTACCAGGGGGAGCTGAAGGAATTTGTGTTTGGACAATGAGTTGGATGGATCAGGAGCTGAGCTGTATCGCTCGTGAGCTGACTTTTCCAACTCACTCTGAATAAGCAGACGTGGGATGTCTGCCTAGGCTCCATGACTCTGTAAATAGCCTTTCTGGATCCATGCCTAATTTAGTTGGCTAATTTTATTCTGGAGGAGGTGTTTTTTCCTTAGTTCACTTTAGGTAGCCAGCAGACAGCTTGCCACTTAATACACCTTTGATGCTACATTGCTAGTGATAATAACGTTGTATAGTTTTACCTCTCTGCAGTGAAGTAGTTAAGCACATACGTAACTAAGATTGAATATTTTAACTTAAATATGAAGTAGAGTACTTACTAAGACCTTGTTATAAAGCTTGGGGTTTTTCTCAGTTTCTTGCTGCATATTGAGCAAGAAAATAATCTAGATTCAAACACTGAGTATACTTCGATGGAAGGGAGCTTTCAAAGAAAACTTGAAAACTCTGAGATGTAAAATCCTAGATAAATGCAGTTGCTGAAATTCATCTTTTCAATTGGGAATGGATAGGGTGCTGTACCAGTTTGGGTTAAAACAACATTTTATTATGAAGTCTTCCCAGAAAATGAAGGGTTAATTTTCTTTTCCCTTTTTAAGGAAAAAATAATTCCAGCCTGAAGAACCAGTTTTTAATTCTGTGTCAATCAGAGATTTTCTACAGAAAACAGCGATTGGGGATTTCTTGTACACACACTGGAGAAGCTGGTATTATCTGGAGGACAGTAAATGAAATATATTTATCTGCCTTGCAGCCCTTTGGGCTATGATTTTTCCTTACCACCAAACTGCAATTCTCAAATGGTTTAAGAATATAAAATAGTTAAGAGTGTGATTTGGGAAAGTATGTAAGTACCTATATGCATTTTATTGAAAACAGCTGATTTCAAAGATATATTTTTCTGAATAGGGATAGTTTTACACCTGTGCTTGGACACAGTTTTGAATTAGGGCCTCAGGCTCATCAACACAGGACATTCAACTTAATTAGTCCAAATTCACTTAAAGGATAAATTGAAAATGGCTTAAGCTTTATACAAAGCTGAATTAAGACTACTTTAATTTTGAAAAGTCTTTACAGGGTTAAATGCATTTTAACTAATCTGCTTTAAATTAAGCCTTTAGTTAATTTGGATTAATTTTCCTGAATACCTTTGTGAAGACCAGCTCAGAGTTAGGATTCAGTCTGCAAATATTCACAGAAATACTTCATATTAAAGGAATTATTCCCATGCTTAAGGTTAAGAATGTGCATAATGTTGGGTATGCGGTAAGGTCAACTTGTATTTTAAGATCCATGCACACATCTGCAGCATGCACTGACTTGAGACCAACTCAAATGTCTGATTATGAATGAGTTTTCACCATGATTGATCAGTTTGTGTAGGATCAGCAAAGAATATATAGTCAGATTGTTTGCTTGCTTTACCATTTGAACCTGGGGGACACAGCCCATTTATTATTGTCTCCAACCTCATTCAAACTGGACCCTGAAAGCTGTACCAGAATATTTACTGTACTTTAATTTTGTATTTCCCTCTGAAGTTCTGATGTTTGTGATAATACAACATTGTGTTTCCACATCTTTGCTAGCGATAAGTTTATTTTAAATACTTAAAAAACCCCAACCAACCTTGTGCCCATGTTCTTGATATGATTGATATATTATTGGCCTGTTTAATTAGTTGGATGGAACGGATGAGGTCTGCTTCATTCAAATCAAATAGTCAAATATAAAGTATTTCTATTGAAAGTGTCCCAACAGAAGGATTCCTGTGAATAATGCTCGGTCCACAGTTTGTCACTGAGGAGCTGACGTCAAAGGATTTGCTGCTGGTTAGTTTTGCTTTGAACATCAACACATTTTCTTGCTTAGGCTTAAAAGGGATACAAGTTCTCCAGTCAAGTGTCTTAAGCAGATAATTACTTCCAAATTCTAACAGATGACATAGGAGTTCAGTAAATGAGTTTGTTTGCTGGAATGGGGGAAAGCTTTCCTTCCCCTTCTTTGAGAACATTAGAGGGTGAGGACTCATTGTCTGCACCCATCTGCAGAGTCCCATGCCCTGAAAAAGGAGAATGTGTACCTGTTCTTAGTAATGCATCTCCCTGACTTTGAGGTTTGAGCTCGTCAATGTTCTCCACACATACGTTCCTCACATAGGCTGTGAAAGTGCGAAGCTCATGGCCATCTTTAGGAAATCATCTCCCCTGCTCTCCAAGTGGCTGAGAGCTGCTGCACTAACCTGACAGTAGGAAAGTTTGCTGTTCTGTGCTTTTGGCTGCTCTTGATCTTTGTGTCAAAGTGTACTCCAGCTCTCTTGCTTGAGGCCGCGCAGCCTTGCAGTGCACATGCTGGGAAACAGTTAGTGCCTGCAAATAGAGATGAAGAGCGATCTGAGGGAAGGACATGGCAGGCAAGGGAAAGAGAGCCCCCATGTCTCCCAGCAGTGAGCTCAGTGCCAGACTGGGAAAGGTGCACACTGCATAGGCTCTGGACTTAAAGGGTATATCTTTGCTATCTCTTGAAAGGGACCCTGTGCAGGCTCACATGGTCAGATTTACCTGTTAGTGCTGAGGGTGAAGCTGGAAGCATAACCTCTGACAGAGTGGGAGGGTGCTCTGTATCTCCAGGTGTTGGAAGCCTGTTATCAAGCGGACACCCCTGAACAGGCGGCACATCTTCATCTGGCGGTGATGCTGTCTCAGTTCACATTCAGCTTATAGGTTTTAAGTTATCCTCATGGTGAAAAGGCTAGAAGCACAAATAAAAGCTAAATGGAGATGCCAGAGCACAGTTGCATAGGAACGATTTTCACAACTATGGGACTGCAGAATATATATATAACACTCATTATAGTGAAATTGTAGCTAGCTGTAGTTCTCAGTTAAGCTGTCTGGGGTATTTAAAGTCCTGTTCTGGCTGACAAACTCAGTGCAACACTGGCTCTCCGGCACTTGATGCACTTGAAGTGCTGCAAGGGAGAGACAACCTTTTGGTTGTTTGGATAGTTCTTTGCTTTTCTGCCTGCAGTTCTAGTGAGCTCAACACAGAACTCATATGCAGAGAAACCTGTGCAGGGCAGCCAGAAGCAAAGGGGAATGGAAATAAGGAAAAGTCTTTAGCAACTGCTTGACGTAAAAGAGAGGAGGATCTGTGGAACCTCATTGTCTAGTAAGAGACAAGATTTGGCTCTGATTGATCTTCGTTGTGTGGCTGCCAATGTTACACCAGCTGTAACAGGGAAGATCTTGCCTTGTTCCTGCAATGAAGAGGCAGGCCTGCTCCTGATTCAGTAAAGCTCAGTATTTTCTCTCTGGGGTGAGGAGGGAATGAGGACAGCAAAAGGCAGTTTGCCACAGCATGCCTCATTTTTGGCCTACCAGTTGAGAACCAGCATTGCCAGCGCCTCCTTCTGTAACTGCTTACAGCTGCAGAAGCAGACAGCCCCAACTATTACTTCTAATACCCAACAAATCTGAGACCTACCCAAATTTGCTCAATCTTTTAGGCAGATATTGGCAAGAAAGGTATTATGGGATGCTTCAAATTATGCTTTCCGGACAAAAACATATATATATTTGTGTCTATAGGTATGGTGATGGCTGATAAACAGCATGCCTTGTTTCATAGTGAGGGTTTTCAGGGTATGTAACAAAATCTGAAGCTCTTCTTTGAGAGTCCATATTGATAAGCCACTTAGTGCTGACAGAATATGGAGATATCCCACTTACAGGTGATAGTAAGGATATTATGATGTTTCTGAATTTCTAGACCCTACCGAATTCCCACCCCACAACCTTGTAGGCCATATGGTTTTGACTTGGCTTACTTAAAGGCTACAATTTTGCTACATTACTTCCTTTAAAAAGGCTGAAGCGTTCACACACTGCTTTTTTTTCTCTAAGTGAGAAACAGTTTTACTCTTGTGGTTTTGGAAGGCCTTTTATGAAATTGATAATATAGGAGAAAAGATTATTTTCATAAAGCCAAGGTCCCTTGTGTTGCTCTGGTTTTGATTAGTCTGTGTACTTGGAGACAGGCTTCATGGTGAGTGACTCATTTAAATGCTACTTAGTTTTTAATATTTCATTTGTTGCCTTTAGAGAAAGTGAGATGTCCACCTCACTGAGTAGGAACTACCATTAACATCCTTTACTGTGCTCCCCAAGGTTGCCTTCTGTAAGAGAGATTATTGATTGTGACTCTTTGAAGGAGAATTGGCCAAAAATAATCCTTCTTGACAGGATTTCTTCTTGGGATAGGACCTGAGAGGGGAAAGTTTAGCAAAAATAGCAAACACAGTTACAAAAGAAACAGAATTTATTTCAATCATCTCATGAAGGAATTTTGTGGGGTTTGCTGTTTCTAACAATACATCACTTTGCTGTGCAAAATCTGCTTCTCACCACAGAGCAGTAGAGGAAAAACTGCTTTTTTCATACCAGAAGCCTTTTACATCAGCAAATGGACACTATTACATTCCTTAACAATTAGTGTTTCAGTGTGCTGATGCAGGAGAGAGGCAAATTAGATAATGATAATAATAAAGGCCTACTTTCATGAATCACAAATTGTGGTAGATTGGTAGAATTGGCCTATGAAGCAGAGACACGATGTTCAGAGCATTACGTTCATTTTCATATGTCATTATGTGCCTGCACTGGAGATTGTCTTCAAGGATCTGTTCGATGTAGACAGAGTTCTTCCTTCAGAAACATGCACTAAAAATAGTGGCAGGTACGAGAGGGGTTTTTTCTTCAAAGGACACAGAGAAGTGCAAGAATGGTGAACAAAGCCAAATCCCTTGAGACAAAAGGAGACAGAGCTTCCTAATTTCTGCACATTTCTAAAATAGCAAAATCAGAGACACTGTGGAATTAAAAGCTGACTTCTGGGTCCAGTAGGTGGCTGCTCCTGAGATAGGTTAGCACCATTATAATGATTTCCCTAGGCTTGTAAGTACTACCTCTGATCTTACCCTCCCTGCCTCTACCCTTTTCAAATATTTGCAATAGGTAGTACTAGAAAAGTGCTGCAAGTCACGGGCTATTTTAAGCTTTTTGTGACACCCACAAAAGGGAGGAAGAGAGGAGGAAATCCAAGCAAATGTGGAGGTGTAGTTTCCTCAAGTTCAGTTTGTATGGCTTCTGTAACTTCTGTGAAGAGAGGAACAGACAACTCGTAATATCAGTCCTGGGCTCAGGGCAGAGTTTGATCTCTGCATTTGACTCCACAGTCCCTGTATATGTGTGAACTTGGGCATCACTGAAGTTGTGCTGCAGGAACCACAGTTTTCTCAGAGCAGATCATAGAAAGGTGGTAATAACAGTGTCAAACCACTGATTATGGGGTCTGACCTTCAGAGTCTGCAAGGATCAGCCTCCCAATGCAAAATACTCCAAGTGAAAAAGCTGTGCCATGTGGGTTCCTTACATTGTCCTTCCCTTGCAAGGATCAGTTTTCAAAAGTTCCCTGAAAATTACAAACAAATCCATAATTCAGAGAGCTTGAGAGATAAAATGTGTGGCATCTTCTTCACAAGCCAGTATTTATTACTGGGACTGTATACGATTAACTTGGTTTACTGCAGTCGTACCCATTGCAGGCACTGCTAAAGCAGGTTTTTTTATTTAAAAGCATTTTTCTGGACCCATGTTTTAGGTAAGAAGCTGTCCTATGACCATCACCGAGTAGTTACCATAAAAATGAGTCATTACCACAGATCTAGTAAATGCAGAGATTTCCAAACCCAGGCCTGCAGACATTTTGGTTTTCCAAGGTAAATGTTTGCCTCTCATTTGCATGAAATTTGATTAATATTTACTCTCCCTTAGCATCTGAACACAATGGGGGGAAGCAGATTCCATGCATGTATCCAAGGTCATTTTATTTCAGGCACACCAAAGAGAAAAAAAAATCACTAATGTTAACAAAGGAGAGCTCACTTCCAACAAAGGCTTCATCATGCCATCATGTCTCTGCTCTTGCTCAGGAAGAGGTACTTGCTTCACCTGCCCTCACATACTGCATTTTTAAGTTGTTTCATGGAATCTCAGATCTTATTTGTTTCTCATTTTTTTGTAATTTCTCCCCCTCATTCCTTCAGTGATTCACAGAGCTTTTCATCCAAGGTAATTTTGTATATTTTGGATAAATAACATTCAGCTATTCTGCCCCCAGAGTTCTGTCCCATTTAACCTTTTACCTCAACATGACGACTGCCTTCTTTTCAGCTTCAAATCACTCCCTGAATCCTGTGGAAAAATCTGTTGCAAAAAGAAAAAGGAATAGTTTGTTCACCAAATCTGGGCTGGGGTGGGCAGGATGTAAGGGCTTGAAATTTTAGCAGCAAAGACTTCCTCCCAGCCTTGTGGTCAGAGGTCAGAACAGCAAACATTACAGGAGATTACTTAGGGAGGTAGGCCTTAAAACAGAGACTAAAAAAAACATATCAGAAATGTCTGTAATTTTGCCTCCTGTTCCAAGTATAGATCTCTTGTGGTCTTTTCCTCAGCCCTATTTTCTGTAAATCCATAATTCATCCAGAAATTCTTCACAGCTTCTTCTGACCTGCTGTATCTTCTTTTTGCTAGGTTTTCCCCAACACCTTTTTGACTTTTCAGTGCATGTTTGTGTCATAGTAATTGTATCTATATAGTCATATGGATTTATTATTAGAAATCATTGTATAGCACTAATACTTGTGAAACAAAGCATTTGTAACTGTGCGTAGTAAATCTTAGACTGATCAACAAAATGGCAAGGTAAGTTACAGAAAGAAGAAAGCCTTTCTTTTGGTGGAGATATTTCTGAGTTTTTTTACAGAATATTTGAGACTTTCCCTCATTGGCAGTAAAATTCAAATCTACTTGTCTGCTAAAAAAGCATTTTTAAGTGACAAAATTAACAAAATCCTCTTTTACCTTCCACTGATAACACTTTTCTTGAAACTGAGTAATTGCTTCAACATTTCTCATATTCTGGAGTCTTTACCTAAAGATACTTTGGAGTATTTATGATTAAAATAATGCTAGAATTATACCAAAGTATCAGAGGAGCAATTTTATATGCATTTTGTGTATATATACATGTGAGTATTTATATGCATTTGTGCAATTTTTAAATAGTTATGTGTAGACTGTATGGCACTATTGTATGACAACATGGCATGATGATCTATTGTATAGCAATTGTGTAATGTATTATACGTTATTTTATTACATTTACAGAATATTTGTGTAAAGATGATAATACCTATTTGATTTTTGGGTTTTCATCCTTTGTGCATCATGTATTGTGCAAATACCACTTGTCCCTGTTGTCATTTATACTTGCTATAAATATAAGCCTTACTTCACTGAAAAGAAGAATTTTTGCTCAATTTTGTTCAGATGTTTAAAATCTGTTTTCACTTGGACTCAGGATGAAAATTGAACTAAAATTAATTTCTCAGTGGGATGGAATATCCTAAAATATTTCAATTTAAAGTGTTTAATTTCAAAAAGTCCGCTCAAAAAGTTTGGATATTCCTGGTCTGAAATGGTTGATTTGCACTTGGTGAAGGGAGAGGACCCATTGCCCCTAAGTTCACTGTGACATTAACCTCAGTTTGTCTGGCAAACTGTGGCACCCCATGGGACATGTATCAGGTATTGGATGATTAAATTCTCTGTTAACTGTTTGGCTCCTGGCAGCTCCTTGTAGTGTGTCAATCTCTGAGACAGTGCAAAATGAACATCACATCTCACATTGCCATGCGGAAGGTGTAGCCTGGCCAAGCTGTAACAGGTTGATGTGTGGTGGCCCAGCTGGGTCAGGGAACCATTCCACATTAAAAAATACTACTTTTTTGTCACTTTAGCTATTTTTAACTCACAACAGTTTTCCTGTCTGGTTCACAGCATCCCCCATGAGCAGCCCTTTTAGAACAATCAAGATGTGGCATGGTGTAGGAGCAAGCAGCAAAGTGCGGGAGCTGCCTGTGTTGGCAGTGAGGCTGAAGGAATGGTCATCAAACTATGGCAAGGGTTTTATTTTCTCCCTGACTTTGCTGCCAGACAGGAGGGAATTGGGTCAAATGATGACTTTAGCAGTCTGCTGCTAAGCTTATGCCTAAAACCGTGTTCACGTACCAAGAATAAGCACTGACACTACAATGGCAGTGTAAGTTTCCAGTAGGTTATTTGTATAACATGTAGGGGGATGGAGGAAGGTTAACTTGAACTTCAATAAAGGCTAGAGTAAGCTCTAAAGGATGACAGAAAATAAATAAATGACAACTTCTGTGACGTGCATAATCCCAACCGATGTCTTGACTGGATCTAGAAGCTAAGAGCAGTGGTGGGGGTGTTCTTTGTTTAATCACATTTTTACATTCTTGACACCTTGCAAAACACATTCCCTCTCACCAAGTAAGAGGGTGTGGTGTGCCAGGCACAGAAAAGCATACATTATAGTATCAGCAAGCTTCCTGATCCTGTGGTAAGTGTTATAAGATCAGTGTTTCCTTGAGGTCTGTGTAGTAAACTATGAGAACAATGCAAGCCAACTCTAAACCATCTGCAGAAGATGGTGTTTCTCTTGTCTTGCTTTCCTTTTGCTTCTCAGTGTTGCCTGACAGCTGTGGAGCCGAGATGATCATCCCACAGGATCAGAAGGAACTGAAGATAAAGTCTGTGCTCCTAGTCCTTGCCTATGTTCTTCCCAAAAGGGGGGAAGCAGAGAAAGGGAAAAGCTTCTCAGGGAAGCAGCAGTAAGGAATTGCCTTAGAAACAATAACTCTCTGAAGTCTGGAAGTTTAGCAAATATTTGGTTTTGTACCTTGAGGCCAGCAATGTTTAAAATGCTTTTTTACTCAGAGGCAAAAGAAGTTTGTGCTTTAATTTAAGCATTCATTCTGGCCTGTATTTAAGCTACCACAGAGTAAACTATCATACAAGTAGGGCTTTCGAGAATGCTCATTGTGCATCCACCCTCTGGCTTCTATGTTATCACAAGCGATGAAGGATTGAAATTTAATAACAGATGAGCTGTAGAGCTGGCCCAGAGGGTTAGCACTGTCGTCTGGGCTCTGAGTGTCTGGTAAAGGACTTTTGCCTAGCATGTTTCTTGAAGATTGGAAAGCCTACTTCACTGTGCAGCACTCAAGAAGCAGCATAGATAAGCTCCAGAGGGAGCCTCCTCCAAATCTTCACAGCCAAGGCAGATCGCTGTAAAGAGAAGCCTTTGGGAAAAGGAAGTCTTTTCCAGCCAAAGGGATCCCATCAAATAGGAGTGTGTTTGGCCATTCCACTGAGTCGTTCTGCAATGTTTGAAATGAGAAGACGATTTCTCATGCACAGCCCATCTGACTTTCAGAGGAGCTCAAGAGCAATGAGTGTGGGCTGCAGTCTATGGAATGCTCTGGGGTTTATTGACCTTAAAGAAGTCATGTCGACTTCAGCTGTGATGTCAAGTGAGTGCTGTATCTTCAAAACCCTTTGCAAATGTACCTCTGCGTTCCTAAGGTGGTAGCCTTGTCCAACGGTTATAATAAAACCCGTGTGTCAAAACTGAAGTGGTTTATAGGTCATCTATCACCAGCTCCCGTGTGACTGAGTCTCCTCCTGTATCACAGCATGCCCATTTGTAAAAAGATCATACTTAGTTACATCAGAGAATGGGTTTGTGGGACTGGTAAAATGACTGCAAGACATGCAAAATCTTCAAAAAGAAAGACT
Organism: Coracopsis vasa; assembly: GCA_026283785.1. NCBI lineage: Eukaryota > Metazoa > Chordata > Aves > Psittaciformes > Psittacidae > Coracopsis > Coracopsis vasa. Next base: position 29,146 of record JANHGB010054262.1, read on the forward strand.
GCTCTTTTCTTGGTTAAGCTGTGTATCAACAATTATTCCAATTCTTTGCACAAAAAAAAGCTATCACTTCTGTACCACAGTTGTCAAAGCTTTATTGTAAAGGCAAGGCTGAAAGAGTTTGTCTCTCCTTCCGTGATGAATGGAATAAAACAAACGTTACTATATACCTGGCTTTCAGTCTAACCACACTCAGACTGCCATCTGATTCCCTGGTTGCTGTTGACCATTTGCTCACAAATGGAGCTTCAAGCATCATACAAAACACTTTATTTTGATCAGGAGACTATCGGACCTGGAAAGGGCTGCTTCTTTGAAGAATTTTGCTCAAAAGTGCCCAAATCTTTCTGTCCCTTTCCCCATGAAATCACTGATTTATTTAACTTTTTAGTTTAGATTAGTGTTTAGAGGTCATTCTTTGTCCTTGTCAGAGCTGAAAATTTGCACACAAGTAACTATGTCAGTTGTGAGTGTGACTTTTTGCCACTGCTGTCATATTTGTAAAAGATGCACCTGTAGATGTTGTTATATGTAAATAATCAGTGACATAGTTGTTCCTTGTCTAGTAAGGGAGGTCTCTATCAAAACAAACCATGTCTGAACACCAACACAACTGCTCCTCCAGTAAGGAGAATGTACTTCTTTGCAGGTCTCTTATATTAACTGCGGGAAACAGGGAAGCAAGGGAAAGCTTTGTGGAGGTGATGAAGCCTTTCACCATTGCAAGACTGAGATTAAACACTACACAGGGTGGTATTGATGTTGTATCCCTTTTAAACCCATGCAACTGGTAAATCACAGCTGGTCTTACACCACTTGAAAGTAAGTGCAGGAGAGCCCTTATATTGTTTTTAAAGCCTTTCATAGTAATAATTTTTTTTAATCTATGTGATTGTTGGCTTAAGTTAAATGAATACCAACCATTCCTGAATTATATTTGAAAATGCCTGTTCTGGATAGAAAAGCCAACGTTTGGCTCTTTTAGACCACTGACAAAGATTTGTTTGGGAACCACAGTAAGACATGATGCTTTTAAAAAACAGAAAAATACAGTTGTAGTGTGTAGCACCAATCAACTAAGGCATTCAGGCTAATCACTCAAGCAACTGGATGAACTGAGAAGCTATTTCTGAGCGTATACACCAGCTGTAGGCGTGTTGCTGTGTGTGTGGATTTGGAGATTGCTGACACAGCCAATAGAGAAGAAAATACAGTTCTTTGGAGTCAGCTCACCAGGAACTGAAGAAAACGGAAAGGCAGAGACTACAACACCTTACAGATTTCAGTCTTTCTATTTATATATATATATATATGCTTTATGAACTGTCATTTTGCAGGTTTCTCCAGCTGCCTCTGCCTGTAGCCATTCTTTTTTAAAATAGTATGTGGTTCTGCTTCGCTTCTTCTTGCTGTCCTGCAGCAATTCTAATGTGTGCTGGTACCATGATTTGGAGATTATACCTGCTGCCCATGAAACTTGGGGATCAGAGGATCTGTCCTATACTGAAAGATTAATTTGTAAGGTAACTGGCCAACAGATTGATTGTTAAACAGTGTTCAAACGCTGTACACACCATTTTAGGTCAATGTTTAAAATAGCCAAGTACCAATTGCTGTGGCTTTCCTTAGCCGCGGCTGCTTATTTTAGTTCAATTCAGAGGCATGCCCAGTCTTCTAACGCAGATAACCCAGAGATTCCGAATGTAAAGACATCACTGCAGTCTCAGATACCTGCAAATATTTATAGCATGTGCCTCAGCAGTTTCCTTTCTTCCCTACAATTATTCGAAGGCTGTAAGCCAACTCCAACACCCACAGTGAACAGATTTAAATCAAGATTTAAATCACCAAGCAGGAAATCTTGGTTTAAATAATAGATTTTATCTCTTTTTGCAGAAGTAACTTATGCGAGTTCTTTTTTGAAAGAAAAGTTCTCTTTCATGGGTTCATAGCCATTAGAACACCTTGATTTATAACAAGAGATAGTATTCAGTGAGGTCTTTCTTCTTGTTAACCAAAAGTATTTATCTATGCACATTTATTATGATGATAAATTAAGAATCACTTTATCAGTTTCTTAATGTTGTCATATTTTTAATTGGAAAATGAAGGATGGTTCATTTATTTCCAGATTTTTTTCTTGGTTTTATGAATCAATGAATGAAAACTAGAATTCAATCAGAATTTCTCAAAATAACCTGATCTTCTCTGTTACTTCAATATACTACCTCTAGTGAAAAAAAAAAATCCAAAAAAAACCCAACAAAAAAAAACACCCAAAAAAAACCCCAAACAAACAAACAAAAAACAAAAAAACAAAACCACAAAAAAAAAACCAAACCAAAACCCCATACTTTTTTGTAAATTAAGAAGTAACTGGTTTTTTACTATTAATAATTAGTGATCAGCCACTAAAGTAAGTTGTAGCTGAGAAATTGCAGGACTCATTGTATCCATTTTTATTCATCGATTGCAGAAGGTAAAGCAAGTCCTCCCCCTTTTTTTAACTTCTCTATAGTTTCTCAGCTCAAAATGAACTTATTAAATAGACCTAACTAAATAAAATTAAGTGATTAAATATTCTGTATGAGCAGAGAGGCTACTGCTTCCAAATCTGGTTTTCCACTTCAGCAAATGCTTGGCACAGGGAACCCACCTAATTCACCTGACTAGCACTTCAGCAGTAACAATATCATCTTAAGCCCTGATATGAATTGGTTTCATTTCACATTTCATTTAAATAAGTCTATTTTTTTGAAGTGTTTATTTCATGTAGTGTTGTTTAGGTTTGAGTGATTTTTTTTTGGTCCACTATATCAGCTACCAGGGAGGGTAGAAAAGGCAGTGCCTTGTGTTCTGCATAGCTCTGCTGATTCAATTCAAGTTACACACATTGTGAATTTGGCACAAAGTTTGTGCTCCCAGAAACCGCAAACTGCATTAAAATGACCTTGAAACCTCTTTCTCCAGGTGGAAGAGAGTATTTTTGAGCTCCAGCTCTTACAGGGGAAGGGAACCAGCCACAGCTGCTCTGAAAGATTTTCGACCTAAGGATCTTGCTCTTCCGGGGTGGTGTCCCAGGAGGAGGATGGGGCTTAAAGCAGAGGGCAGAAACTGCTCTGCTCTGAATGAACACAATGTGCAGCAGGTTACCATAAGAGCCATAGGGTTTCAGGCTTTTAGGAGCAGTTGTCTTCCAGCTTGTTTTTTCTTGCATGGCATATAGTCTGTATCATGCAGGAGGGAAGATGCTATGGATCTCTTTTACTACCATTGCTGCTGCATTCAGCTTTGGAGCAGGAAGATGTGCCCATCTCCTTGCTCTTTCTGAGATCCCAAACATGGGACATATACACAGCACCTCCAAAAAGGAGAAACAAAAAATAATTCTAAGAGTGCTCTTCTGTGCTCTTTATTGCTGCATTTTGATGTGGTGGCTCTCTGGTCCTTGCCCAGTTCTTAGAGCACTGACCATCACACTCCTTGTGGCTCATAAGCTTATCCTTCAGAACAGAAGAATTTACTTCGTTGTTACCTCTGCATTTTGGACAGACACACACTTTTCCAGCAAAGATCTAGAGAAATATTTCTGGCAGTGTTCAAGGCCAGGTTGGATGGGGCTTTGAGCAACCTGATC
>JANHGB010054262.1:32879-49416 GCA_026283785.1 Coracopsis vasa
TTGGATGGGGCTTTGAGCAACCTGATCTAGTAGAAGGTGTCCCTGCCCATGGCAGGGACTTGGAACTAGGTAATCTTTAGTATCCCTTCCAGTCCAAACTATTCTGTGATCAGCAGTTGCAGCACATGAACACAAAGTGTCAGCAGTATCTCTTGGCCTAGCCAGGAATTCCCTAGGCTAAGAAATACCCATCTCTGGCAGGAGCAGCATCTAGCACCATCCCTCCTCAAGATCTTTTTTCCTCTGTATAACAGTACAAAGAAGGAGATGGAGGTCATAGCAGCAAATGACAGTTGAGGTATAGGGCATTTCCCAGGGAATTAGTGGCTGGCTGGGGTTAATGGCCCTTCAGTTTGCTTTGGGCTATCAACTCTCCCAGCTATTCATTAATCCCTAGGAAATGCCCTGTGACTCACTTGTTATTGCTTAAGCGACTTGTATGAATCAACAATATTCTGCATCTGCTCAAGGTATTTAAGACAAGAATGGAGGGTAATAAAAATGCTTTTTCTATGAAAACATGCTGTATTTGCATCCAGAAACCTTTAGTTCTCCCTCTTAACATTGATCAAATGTACCGAGAAAGGATTCCTCACCAGTAAAATTATGCTAGAGGCTAGCAGGATACAGATGAAATGTCTCACCTCTTCAAGGTCTTTTTGCTCTATCTTTTCCATCCCCAGCATCCCATTTGCAAGTTGTTTTATACCTTTCACTGAGTAGATTTTAGAACATGGACAGCTCTTCACGTTAACTTGTAAGAAGTCACTTACCAGGTAGCTGAGCATTAAATTCTGGGCAGCGGTTGCTAAGTAAGAGTCGCACTTACACCACCTTTCTGCTTTGCTGCTGGAAAGGCCTAGAAGTATTACAACATTAGCAGAAAACTCCTCTGAGAGAAGACAAAAGGAAGACGAAGACTGATGTGCCTCTCTGCTGCAAGAAAGGAAATTATCTGAATAGGTATAATCAAAACTCTGAGTTGTTTATAGAGCAGCTAATATATAGGTAGAAGGACTTGATACATCTTTGTTGGGAAAAACACTTTTTATTTCGGCTTTTCACTTGCCATACATTTATCACAATTTTGAGATATGCATTGCAGGTGATGGACACGTAACACCCTGAGCTCCACTGTAAAATGCAGTCCCTTCTGACTGAGGTAATCAGAACCTTGTATGTACATATTCTAATTTTGGTATGCACTGGTTCTGCATAAAACTTACCATGATAAGAAATTCCATAACATTGCTATCGAAAAGCTGATTTTTTACTAGCTGCACACACTGCAAAAATCTATTTTTTCCCCCCATTGCTCTTACTTATAAAGAAGCTGGGTTCTACCTAAATCTATACCCATCCTTGTATGGATGGATCCTTAAAAGTTCTGTGGCTCTGAGACTGTGTATTTCATTTTAGGTGTGGTGTCTGCAGGCATCTCCCTTGTCCCTGAGCTGAATAGCAGTGCACGTCAAAAGAACAAAACAGTGGAGCTGACTCACTTCCAGACCAGAGAATGACTGGCTTGGTCTGAATGCCTGTCAAAAAGAATTCAGAAGAGGCTAGTTACACACAGATGGCTGCTGGAAAAAGTGTTTACAGACATGCTCTGAACCACCTCCATGCTGGGATAGAAGACTGAGTGTTGCAGATACCTGCTAAGTAAGAATGAAAAGCAGATGCCAGGTCTACCTCCTTTTGAAGAGGATTTGGAAAATCTCTGTTGTTCCCGGCGCACTGGCACTGGTTGCCCGGTGTTGTTCTGTCAGGCCTCAGATCAAATCTAATTTATTTTTTATTTCAATTTGTAGGCTGATCTAGGAGAACAGCATGGCTCACTGTCTTTTTTGGCAGAGGTTCCAAGCCAGGCTCTGACAGCCTGGGTCTGGCTCACTGTTGGGTGCTGTACATTGCAGATAGATCCTAAGACAAAGTGCTCCCCGTTCAGTGCCTTGTGCCACTTCTGTAGAGGGGCTGCAAACCATCAGGCCTCCAGGAATACTATTCTTCAGGAGCTGCCTGCACTTTATTACCTACATCATGATCCAGTCTCCCACCTCTATGAGCCCAATGCATTTAAAAACTTCTGTGGGTTTCAAAAGGCTCGTATGACTTCTCTGATAGTTCTACAACATACAGGGAGGATGAGGGAGCTGGGAAAGGAGAAAAGTGAAGCCATAGAAGTTACATACTCAAGGAGAAAGCTGAATTCTCATGGAAGAGATATTGGAGGTACATCTTACGAGAATTTGTCTCAAATACCAGCAGTTTTAATATAAGTTCACGGACCCCAAACTGAGCTAGACAGACTATTGGTGTTTATCAGGCCATGCATGACCACATCCGGGTTACCATGTTGTTACATAGAGTGTTCTTAAAAAGCAATATCTGGTGGATTCTGAGAAAATGAGAAATTTGGTACCAGCCTGTAGTCAAAATTTTCTTCAAGCACAGGGATATGGTACCCGTCACCCTGTTGGGAGTCCTGTAGTGTCTTGTTTAATTTTTTGATGTCACACATTCCCACTGGGCCCATATGCAGAGGAGATCGTCTTGTGGTAAAGAAAAACTTTTTATTTTAAAAACAACACCCAAAACAACCAACATTATTATCCCCAGTGGTTTCCACGTGCTCAGTGGTGGATTCACCTTGAGTTCTGTGAAATCAGATGTTGTGCTGGCAACATGGACAATGACCCTCTGAAGAACCTCCTTATGGTTGCCTTTGGTTCTCATGTAGATTCAGTGGCAAAACCCACATAAACAGAGAAATGGTTTATTTTTCTGTATTTCACTATGCATTTTAGTAACTAAGAAGTAATAACTCTCTTTACCTTTTACTTCTGAGGTTTGCACCTCTTGCTCTGTTGCTGTCATCTTCTACTTGTAAACGCATCAGGCTCTTGCAAATTTCCATGGGTGTGGAAAGGAAGAATCTTCTTTGCATACTACCCTAACAAGCCCAGATGATCTTCTTGCTCTGCCTATACCACAGGAGAATCCTTAGTGGCTGTGATATAGGCCAGAACTTAACCTGTAAATAGGGAAGGAGCTGGAGCACTTGATGGCCAGCAAAGTAACAGCTCCAAGTTGTTTCCTTGGTCCTCGTCTCTTGCAAGGCAGAACATATGACTCTGATTTTGGGGACCCAGGATGCAAGAGAAGAAGGGGAAGAAGCTGGAATCTGTAGGTGGCTCCCACTGAGCCTTTGATAAGTCCCCCTCCTGGCTCCTTGGGACATGCAATTATAAGTAAGGGTGCATGGTCCCTTTCTTTCAAGACCATCATGTCTTCACAAGGTGCAGGTAAAAGTAAGGCAGTATTGTTTTCCCAAGCCTATCGCTCTGGGTAGGAATGTCCTTTTGCTCCAGGCCCTCTGTCCATCTGTAGAGGATCTCACAATGGTATATGCTGTATGGAATAAATATCGAATCCACAACCCCTCTGCCAGCACAGTGGGCTCTTCCAGTCCACCTTATATTTTTCTACAATAATGTGGCTTCAGTAGTTAAAAATATGTGGTGTATGTGTTCTGAGGAGACGATTCCAGGACAAATCATAGAAGAAAGGCACTGAGTGTTAGCAGTTCACTGAGTTTACCACTTTTCACCTCTGCTTCCCTATATAAACAGCAAAGCTTTAGCTTTTCTTTCATATCAGAACGTAAGAGTACTTCCATTTTTTAAAAAATAAATTATTTAAAATTTCTCTGCAGTCAGCATTTTCACTACCTTAATAAAATATAATTTTCTCTCTGCTCATCTCAAATCAAAAGCTGTTCCTTTGCCTTGTACTCCTGAGCTCCAAGTTTTAAATAAAAATGAACATATTGAATTCAAAGTATTGTGGAGTTGAATTTTACTACAAGGCTTAGACCAACACATACATGATTTTAATAGCTGGAAATATGTGGATTGATTTTGTCAGTTACGTTACAGCATATTATTACCTATGCCATTTCTGTGCTAGACTGGGATACATTTATGAAATTCCTTAAGGTGACCTGGAAAAAAAAAACAACAAAATATAATGGACTAAAATGTAACAGTTGGTGCCATGAACAGCAAATTAGTACACAAATATGAACTGGAGAGTTTAAAAAAAGGCATACTATTTAGAGATACATTGAGTATATATTGATGTGTGAAAAACGTGTGTGCATCGCCCCGACTTTGCTGTCAGGCACACAACATCCTCCAAATGCATGCTTTCAGATTATTACATTTTCAGCAGATAGTCTTTCATGTGGAAGAAAAATCAAAAATGAAGAAAGTCAAGGAGACAGATTTGGGTTCCTGTTTATTTAAAGAAAGATGAAAAAATATGTTTCTATAGAAGCCATATGAATTTTATTCCTACACGGTCCCCTCCCAAGCATCGCCTGGGCTATAGACAAAGGGCTGTGTTGCTTAGCAACCCCCCTAAAGCTCATCAACACAGCCTCGGTATTAATATTTATCCCCCCCTTAAAAAAAGCCTTACTCTGAAATTTGAAATAGGAACTGTTCTCCCTCTCTTTTGTGCAATTAAAGTAATACTGCTCACTTTTTCCAATTAACATTACTGGCTAGCCCAAACAATTTCTGCCAGGCAGGCCAAATCCAGCTCTTGGGTAACCAACTGAAATAAAAGTTACATCAGGGATGAATTTCTGTAGCTCAGATTGTCTTCTGCTATGAGTGTTTTGTTGCTTCTCTTTCCTTTGGATAACCTAAATCCATATTCTCCATCTTCCCAGCCTTTTTTAATGAGTCCTCTCACTCTGTGCCTGTATTGTGAGGGCACCCAGACATCAGGGAAAGAGCTGAACAAACAAAGTTAAATAAACCCAGTAAACAAGACTAAGAGCTCAACTATCCACGCTAGGACTAACCAAGACCCAGCTGTTACGTGGCAAGATACTTCTCTGCACCAGCAAGAGCCCTTTGCATTACACGAGTCCCTTTAGAGACCATTTTTGAGAATTCCAGTGGAATGCAATTAGAGCGTAGACTGAAAACAGGAGTGAATGAAACTGCCTCTGAAGGGAACAAAGTAAATTGTCTAATGCCATGGAAATACTCTGGTTCAGCTCTGGCTTTCTGTTTATGTTAAATGGCCGTGAGATCCACAGATACTCACTCTTCTGCCTTTCCAGAGAAGTACCATGACGGGATGCAGAAATATAGATCTGAGTCTACCAGGCAGTATATGCTCCTGTCATTGTATCAAAGTGTCATGGATATGTTGGAACTTGGTGTTAAAAAGAGGAGAAGATTGAAGAGAAGCCAGCTGGAGCTACGACACACTACACACTGCTGAAAAATGGGCTTGATGCTTGAAGTTTTGGTTCCTTTTGCTTTCTTCAAAATCTTGGCCATGAAATGTGATGCTCAGCAAGGCACAGATTCTTTCTGGAGTAAGCTGGGGTGTATGAGACTGCCTGCCAAAGCCACTGAAGGATGAGAAAAGAACTGTGATTCTGAAAGTAATTTCCTTTGAGGATGGAGGGGAAATTATTTTAAGGTCAGGAGCAGATGTGTATGGAAAGCTAATTGCAAATGTGATAAAGGAAGAGGCACAGGGTCCTTCAAACAGAAGCAGCTACTCTGTGAACAGCAGGCAATATTGACCTCAGGCTCCAGCAGTGTCTAAATACTATGTATATTCTTTTTATTATTATTATTTTTGCTTAACTTCTCCCCATTCTCTCATGCTGAGCAATAGTAAGAACCGCTAGCTTACATCAGTGAGACAGGAGTCCACAAACACTTACGGTTTTTAGGCTAATCCAGAATGGGGAGAACATTGTGCAGATGCTTCACAGCCTGGTCCCATCTGCCCTTCCTATCTATCTGTGAACAAAGAACATATCTCAAGCCATCACTTCCCCTGGAAGGTTACACCAAGACCTGTCACGTGGACTTTTCCGTGCCTATAAACTCATGCAGGGTTGCTCTTCAGAACAATGTTAATTCCACCTGGCCAGATCCTCAGCTGGAGCCAGTCAATACAACCATTGCTTTCGTCATCTACACTGCCTGTGACAGCCAGGAATGATCACTTCTTTATATTTAAAAAATTTCTTTGTTAGAAGTCCTGAAACCTGGAAGCTTCTTACTTTTGATTGGATTAGCCTCCATTCGAAAGGAAATCAGCTTTCAGCCTCTATATATTGGACGTCCTTTCAATTCCACTCATTTTTTCACTGTTTTTGCCCTTGTGAATCTCCTTTAGGATTACTCCTGACTTATATTGATATAAGAACAAGAAGGTACAGGACCACTAAGTGCATTTAGAGCCAAAATACGTGTATCAATTTAGGTGTAAATACATCTCAGCACAGTGGGTACAAATACAGGAAAGGAGAGAAGGGGGATGGGGCAGATGTGAGCAAGCTGAATCACAGCTATGCAAGGGACTATGCCATTTAGAACACAGCAGAAGTAGTGCAACACCTGTTGCATCTACTCTTTTGCCAGTTATTATCATACAACTTCACCTTTTCTAGCTCTCACATCACTCAGGCTATAAGCAGACACCATCTTTTGGATCCAGTTGTGTCAGTGAGCAAGTACTCCTTAGCACCTCACTGATAGACATTAAATCCCTCCTTGACAGGTCTGGCAGGAAGCAGCTTGCATAAATTCCCCCTGTTTTACTTTAGGAGAAATAAGTAGGCAGCTCAGCCTATTTATGTCTGACCTTTTCTGCTGTGGGATAGAAAGTGTGCATATGGTATACTTCTTCATAACGTCTGGAAAGACCATACTCTGGTGAGGAGGCGGGCCTGAGGGTAGTGATGCCTCCCAGAGACTACTACATGCAGAAAAGACTGGCTGGTTGTGGCCGTAGGTACCCTGCTGATGCCCAAACAGCTGTAGCAGCTTGAGAAGCTGCAGAACAGCATTTCCAAAGGTAGCTAATGTAATTGTAATCGGTTTTGTCCTGCTAAGTTTACCTCTTTAAGTGGTACCCTACAAGAGCCATTTGCTTTTCATTTACTTCATCCCTCCTAATTTGGGGGTTTGTTTTAATTTTTCCTGTCAGGAGCTAGTGCTGCTGCTCATCCCAAACTCCTGAGCAGATTTTCAACTTCTCTGTGACAACAGCTCCTTTTGTGTCCTGGGCATTTACTTCTGAATTCTTTTAATTTATTTTAACACTGGTGAGAAACAGGAGGAATAACTGTGCTGTCCTGCCTTTAATCCCAAAGGCTAGATTCTAGCCTGAGCAGGGAAAGCGCAAATTTGTCTGCCCTTCCTTGGTCTCTTTCAGAAGCATACCTGGGGCAGTGCTGAACTTGTTTGCTCTTCTGGAAGCCCAGATGGGATAGTATGTTTTCCAGTAAGGTCCATGCTATGCCTGCTGCCAGACTAACCGGATTCAGAGGCCACCAGACAGACAGGATAGCTGACTGCTGACTCCTTTGGGCTTGAATCAGGAACCAAGGAAGAGATCCTACCTGTCTACTACATGCTGTTCATTTTCACCTCATCTGATTTCCAAAGGGATGAAAGGTTTTGTGCTCGCAAACCTTTCTATGTTGCAATGATCTTTCTTCCTCAGTATTCCCACATCCTGCAGGTTTTGAGTTAGCCACTATCCTCAGCTCTTCTTTGGTTTTGAGCATTTAAAATTAGCTGTGTAAAGTGGACAGAGGTTTTTTTTGTCCCAAAGAAACAATACTTAACATATGTAAAATGCTTTTCACCTTTCAAGCAAATTCGGTTAAGTAATTAATCCTTGTAATATCCCTGGGAGGAAAGTAAACATTATCTCACTTTTACACATGGGGAAACTAAGGCAGAAAGGTGAAGTGAATTGCTCAAGGCTAGTGAAAGATTTAGTGCTGCAGTCAGGTTTATAAACATAGGAGTTTTCTGGCTCCTGGTTCTGCATGCAGGAAACTAGACAAAGTCTCCAATGGACAAAATGCGCTACAAGGCATGACCTTCACCTTGATGCAATAGCATTGCTCTGGGGTCTGCAGAAAGGCTGAGGCTTAGAGCTACAGAGAGGTGAGGTAGGGGCAAGCACTGTCCTGGTTTGAGCTTTCTAACTGTGCTCTGTTACTGCCCCAAAGATAAAATGAGCTGCATAACATGTACAGCAAGTGGAGCTGCAGAGTGTAGCAGGAGTTGAAACGAATTTGCAGCAGCTGTGGCAAATCAGGAGCTGTAATATGGAAGCAGTGTGGAAGACGAGTGCTGCATCTCCTGCAAATGAGTCTCCGTACGATGGAGGTATGATGTGTTATGCCTGTCATCCAGGGGAATAAATAAGAATATTTGTCTGCCTATTTTATGGGTTTTCTATCTCAGGAGAGGATGTGAGCAACTTTTCTGATAAGTGTTTTGCGCTGGTACTCTGCTCGCTCTGCTTCAAACAGTCTCACTAGTTCCAGCATTACACCGAGTGAGCAAGAAGCCTTATCATGGCACTAAACAAGGAACCAGATTCTGGTATCGGTGACAACGGTGCAAACAGAGAAGCTGCTTCAACTTCAGAGGAGCTGCAAGAGCTTTCTGCTGCTGTATCTGAGCACTGGACTGGACGAAAGTATCTGTCTCTGGACCAGCTGAGAGGAAAATTAGAGCATCTGTGCAGCACACAGCAAGGAAACTTTGCTATGTCGTCAGCCAGCACTGTCAAAGGCACTGCTCTAGGGAAGCTCTTGCACTGGTGCTTCAGTCTTGCTGTTAGTAATGACCATTTCTGCTTTTTCTGAGGAGGAGGAGGATCAGTGACTGAGGAATTAACGCTGCCCCTCCAAACTCACCCAACTTTGTTTCTAGTTAGGGATCCATACTTTGAAACAAAACAAAAAGAGCACCAAAAATATGGCAAGTGAGTGCCAATAATTTTTATTTCTGCACTGAAGCAAATTGTGCCAAGCATTTTGTGAGAGAAGGACAAGAGAGGACAATCCATCAGTGCAGAGTACATCAGTGTATTAAAAAAATGCAACTAGTGGGGAAAGCTTTTAATTTGAATGATATCAGTGCCTACAAGCACGACAATAATTAAAGGTCTGCCAGCATGGCTATTACACATTCTGGTTTAGTGCATTTAATATCTCAGCTGCTTCAAATCACATCAGGCTGATGGCTGGCAAGCATGTTTCCACTCTGGATGCAAATCAAACTCTCACACACCGTTCTGAAGCCTCTCTTTAAAGGTAGGACTTTTTTGCATCAGGACAGGACAGGCTGTCCTTTGTCCTTGCAGTTCTGTGATGCTGGTACACTTCCACTGCCCAAGACGGAGGAGAATAAATTATGCTCCTTAGGGTTAGACTGAAGTGATGCTGTACTCCAGAGCAATTTTTCCAGTTCTCAAAACTTCCCTTCTCCCCCAGCAGCTGTATGTTCCGTGAACTGGCTGCGATGCTTCCTCCCTTTTGGGTTGTAATGAGGGTAAGTGAAGGGATGCAGTCCCTCCCTCCTCTCCAGCCCTGGGCTGGTGGCTGACACGACACACTGGGCTACATGGTGTTCAGATTGTTCTTGGTGGCCTTATTGTTAGGCTTCAGGCATCTCTTATAGGGCGTGTGGAAGATCAAGTGTTTTCCCTTCATCTTCTGGTGCTTGTGTGCTGCAATATTCCAGTAGCGCCTCAGGACCTCCTCAGGAAGAGCAGCCCGGAGCAGCACTGGCACAGGACCAAGATGGATGGAAACAGATGATCACTTTTGGAAACAGTAATTTACAGCACTCCCAAAACAAGCCAACATATTTTATTTTCATTTCAGGTGGGATGGAGGAAAAAATAATAGAGAGACTAAACAAAAAATGTGACTAGCATCACCATGAATAGTTCGCTTCCATGTCTCCCACTCGCCTTCATTCTGCCTGCTTTCCCTTTCAGCCCATAACCTCAGGAGGGCAGGAGCTGTCTCTCACTGGGTATTTATGCAGATCTAAGCACAATGGGGCCTTGATCCTCCCTGGGTCCTTCTGATGCTACTGCAGTATAGCTGATGAGGAGGTTTTAGATCAAGGCGGCTGCTAGCTTCAACTCGTAAGAGATTGAAAGTGCCCTGGAGGTCAGCGGGGAGGTGACACATCCTGCGACCTCGGGAACATTAAGGAGTTGAACAATTAGCTGGCTGGAGGTCATCAGGGAGAGTGCTGGATCTGAAGCCACCAAGCAAAAGTGCGACCTAGGTAGGATTTAAAAGAGGAGAGTTCAAGAGTGTACAGGAGGGAGAGTGGGAGGTCAAATGAAGGATATAGACAGACAGATACAAAGGTTAAATCTGATGGCAGTTTTCTCTGCCAGTTTAGCATCTGCTGTCGTACCAAGTCAGGTTCTTGGAAATCACATTTGAGCAGGTTTTCCCCTTAGCAGACATGGTAAATGATGGTGCATACATGTCTAGAGCATTGCAAACGCAAGGTGAAATATAAAAGCTTTTCAAGCAAATGTTTCATTGTGTATTTGCAGTGAACCAGGAGAGGATGCGTCACAGGTTTGTATCACATCAGCTGAGGGGCAGGAACCCCCTCTTTCAGGGGTCAAACATTTCTTATCCTGTGCTAATTTGATTACTCAAGGCAGCTGTGTTTGAGGGTGCTGTCATGAGTAGATTCACTCCTCCCAGAGGAGTCCAAATTCATTCTGCAGCCTTTCCTTCAGTGGGTACATTAGTACCGCTCTGTCCGCCTGCCCCTTTGCCCACACATTTTGGAGACTGATTAACACCTTTCTTACCCTGTCAAAGTGATCAAAAGTTACTAGGAACAGGTGTCTACCTTAGCAATTTAATGTGTTAGGGGAGTTCTTGGTATAAATGCTTCTTGTGTCCTTACTTTGAGTCTTGCATTTGCACTCAGGCATCTGTCTGACCACAGCAGTGACCAGGTCAGGGCCATTTCCCACCAGCTGGACCCAAGGCTGGAGGCACACATGCACTGAATTGTCACCCAGGGTGCTCCACTTGCAGAGTAGACAGGAGGTCTGCCAGCTGTTAGAGCTCTGGATTTGTGTGGTGCGTTTCATCGCAGACTGCAGTAGCACAGACTTCATGGCTGGTAAAGATGTGATGTAAACATGTGGTTTTGGAACCATAATGGGAAGAAGCAAAATGAGCTAGAGTCATTCCCGCTTAGCGTAACTCCATTCTGTTTTGTCGATGTGTTCACAGAGAGTTTGAAATCAGGTAAGCCTTGTCTCCAAGAATACACAGAACTAAAACCATCCCCAGTCATGATCAAGTGCTCTTGGCTGGATTCAGTTGTTAGCTATAATGAATAGCTTGAAACAGCATCAGTTTTAGTGACTATGTTGTTAATTTTAACAAGAGTTTTGTTTTATGCTGATCCCCGTAATGATTAGTTTAAATATTGCTGTCTGCTATTAATTGGTGACTGTGCCGTCTGCCTGGCTGCATCCTGCCAACGCAGAGTGTGTGACGTGGCGCTGGCTCCCTGTAGGACGCCCTGCCAAACACAGCCCGAGTGTAGGCAGGCTCTTACAAAGAGCTGCAGTCTGAAAGGAAACCAGATCAAACACGCTTTCATTTGCGCTGTGCCCCTCACCCACAGGATCCTGCTACCCAAACCTGGGCAGCATTTGCCGTTACCTCTGTTCTCCGGTGTCATACCACACTGGCCCAGGCTTATACTTCCTAACCCTTTCCATTTCTTACTTGCATCCAGTGTGTGCTGGGAGCTGGCTTTTGTACACTGGAGATGCCCTGAGCCTCCTTTCCATGAGGCCTGCTCTTTTTCCACAGCATCCAGCTCTCATCATGCAGGCTCTGATGGAAACTCCTTTTCCCCTGTGCTGCCTGTTGGCCATGGGAGCACACCAGATTGCTGGTTAATATCTGGGGACAACCAAGTGTGAAACTTGATTTGGGAAAATGCATCCAAACCAGTGTCTGGATCAGAGCACCTGGAAGAGTCTGTCTAGTAAAAGCTTCAAGTCCAGCTGGACACAAATCTGGCTTACCACCAGCTAGATGATGATGATTGGAAATACGGCAAGTTCTATTCTATCTGCCCTCCTGTAAGGACTTTGATAAGATACTACCCTGTAACCTTGGTTGTTTCAGCTGTGTGGGCATCCAAGTGGTTTTGGAGACAGATCCATGGTCCTTCATCCTGCCAAAAATGCCACTGCTCTGCAGCCACTCTCTGTAATGAAATCTTTTTCTGCCAGTCCTCTGAGGTCAGAGTGCTCACCACTGGCAGTGTCCTCAAAACCAACAGAGGACAAGCACAGGGTATGGGGTGAAGTAAACACCACGCCCTGTCATTGCCTGATGCATCCCATGCCAGTGTTTATAAGCCTGTTCTGGCCAGGCAAGCTCCATACAGGAAGGGAAATACATGACGTATTTCTATGTTTGGCAAAGCCTGAGCCCACAGGGATGACGGAGAACAGTCCATCAGTGTCCCTCACTATCTTAGCTGCATCACTTAGATCCTCTGGGCCAGCAGAAGTATAGGTGACCTCCAAACCTCCCTCAGCACAGGTTTTATTGCTGCAGGCTCTGGCAGGGTGCTAAGGAGCCTCTGTTTCAGGCTGTGTGTGGGAAGCGGTGACGGGGGCTGAGGAGGAAGTGGAGCGTAAGACAGATGGCATGGGAGGGGTTTTATCCCAAAAAGAGGGATGTATTAGAACAGCCTGGGAGGGGATCACAGTGGCAAGAGCAATAATGCAGCTTTTTTTGCTACAGAATAAGATGGGGGAGTTAGATTGACATGCAGATATCACTGCTGGCAGACATGGTTCCCAGGGAGTTCCCAGCAGTGCTATTAATAAATAACATTTTTTATTATACACTTTGCACTTCAGAACCATTCTGCTTCTCACTGCTTGCTTGCTTTATTTTTGAAGGAATACTGTCGCAAAAGTGGCACCTGGGTACTTGGGCACTCGTCTTCCATGTCTTACTCTTGTCTTCTTGAGCTACCAGGTTGCTAGTTGGAGGTGGACAACATATTTTAGGGGTAACTTCCATATCTTTCAGCATTTAAACATTGCATGCTTGCACCCAGCATCAGAGTCACACCGTTAGAGGAAATACAAGCGGCTGGGGAAGCTGAAAGGTGCAGATTCTGCTGGTTACTAAGTGGTATGGAGAATTTTATAGTCCTTTTGGGCATAAAAAAGAACAACCCCCAGGACAGGCCAGTCCCATCCCTGTCTGGTCTATGTCTCCTCATAGAACATCAAAGCTCCCCAATAGCTTTCCATTTTCCAGGATAAAAGAGGTGACAGATGCACATGAACATCTTTGAAACAGCACACCATGTCTTCCCAGTTTGTGTTTGCTCCTCGGGCTCCTGATTGGATGTTTGGAAGCAGCAGGATGTGGATGGAGCAATGTACCCAGAGATTCTACACTTAGGAAATGTTTGGGGAGCCACAGAAGAGCAAATCTAAACCCCAGTATATCTTACCTGAATGCTGGCATCAAAGTCACATCAGCACACCACATTCGTGAATTACATGCTTGTGATCACAGAGTAACTTGCCATTATTTTAAATGTAATGCTGAAGCCAAAGGGAAGCACAGCAGATGAATGGGAAATTGATCTTCTCTGGATTGATCCTGCTGTATCCCACAATCCATGTGCATGGCCCAGATACTGCAGTGATAAATGCTTTGGAGACATTTATACATTAGCTGAGACTTGTGTTGTTTAGGACATAGTGGTCGAAATCTGGAGCTATGACTTTAAAGTTTAGGACTTGCACTGAATTTTCTGACCAGCACAGTTTATTCTTTTTTTCTTCTATTTTTTTTTCCCCAGGGATTTTTCTCCAACAAATAGCTCTAAAATGAAGCAGTCTTGAAAGTGCACACATTCAGATTTAGTTGCACAGATTGGTTTTATTTCTAAAGGTCACTAAATAAAAATGCAGATCACCTAAGATCAGCGACCTTTGGCCAGGCATATTTAAATATTTGGTACACAAGTCAAAGTACACAAGCACTGACTTTAGATCAGCTTCGTTATGCCTAAGCCTACATAATCTACATCTCTGTTTCATAGCAGTGCTTGGAAAAAACTGTACAGATTTGGTTTTTCATAAATTAGCAGCAAGCTCACACTGAAGTCCAGGCCATGGTCTCCAGGACAACTTTCATCCAACTGTACCCAAGATTACAATGGTGTTTGCTACCTCCCTGAAGACATCTTGTACCATTTTTCCCCTGGAGCTGAAAAGCTGTTCAGTTGGTGACGAGGCAGGCTTGGTGCAGGTGAAGCAAAGCCCTGTCCAGCCAGCACCTAGGCTTCATTCCACACACCATTTTGGGACCCACCTCCCAGCTAGACATTGAAATGAAGTGCCAAGACCCTTGGGGGAATACTTATGCTAAAGCAATATAAAAGTCTAATCTTCAAATTCCTGACATTTTGTTAGATTATGGCACCATTATGGTGTAGATTAAAAAGCATTTGTTACCTTTATTGTTTATTTTATGGGCTAGATTAATATCACTATGTCAGTTATTTTGCCAGATTGACCCGTCAGTTCAAGACTCCAAAACAGGCATGTGAAAAATGTTCAGTAGAGTATTTTCTATGTAAAATTAAGTTCTACCCTATCGTCCAGGGTTAATTTAGGACCATCAATTATGCGTGGGTTGGACATAAGTTTTCAGGCATGTGTTATTTTATTACCTGATCACATAATTAAAATGTCACTTATCAAGGGGCAAATTTTAATGAAGTTAAAAGCACCTTGATGACATATTATTATTTGACCTGTTATATAAGAGGATTATTTCTTGCCTGTTACTGATCGAGTTTCTTTGACAGCATGAAAATCACTGTTTTTCAACCAGCTTTTTCTTCAGAGAGGGAACAAAGCCATACTCTACATCCTTCGTATTACCTCCAAGACCTCCTCTTGCTGTGGTACAGTGAGAAGACCCTCTATTTGTCCACTTTGAGCACATTAGCTTGTTCATCTGCTAAAGAAATGGTAAACGTTGTTAGTTTGTGATAAAATGTGTGCAAAGAGGGTAAGGAGGAGGAGGCTATAATTGCAATGATATCTGCTGAAGTTCACTCAAATTGAGCTCACTTCAGCTGGGACTGGAGACAACAGAAAAATGTAAATTTCAACAAAGTGACAGATAGGAGGGTGACAAAATAACCAACAACATGCTTCTGAAGTATGTAAATACCACTGGGCAGAGAAGAATCTGAAGTGGGGCAAGATGCTCTAGTGAAGGATAATGGAGAGGAGCTAGAATAACACCAGTTTACTAGCAAGTGCTTCCTGCTAGTGCCACTGAGGCAACTGAGAGAAGAGCTGGGCACAAAGAGGTTTGCTGAAACTCAGGTAGTCACAAACTGGATGGGTCGTTGCAATTCCAAGTTGTGAAGCTTGGCAATCGGTTTTATTCAAGTACATGCTCAAAGCATTCCTGGTGAGTTTACTTAAAAGAAAGCCTGATATAATTTGCCAGGATTTCAACAGTAGTGCTAATGTCTAACCAGTTTCCTTGCTTGCAGCACTAGCAGGCTGATGGGGCAAGAAAGAATGGGGCAGCTCCTTACAGCAATACACATTCCTCAATTCCTTCATAGACTCATCCTGGCTGAGATCACTTTCTGCTTCTTCTGAAGATGCTGATAAGAATTCATCAGTTCTTGTGAAAGGAACCAAAGTCAGAATACAGTATCTTTTAGAGTGGAACAGGAACTGTGGAGTTAATTCTAAAAAGACAAAATGTAATACTAGCTAGGAACAGCTGAGACTGGTTCTGTTCAAAATCTTTGCCAGCGACATGGACATTAGGATTGAGTGCGCCCTCAGCAAGTTTGCTGATGACACTACGTTTTGTGGTTCAATTGACATGCTGGATGCCATACAGAGGGACCTTGACACACTTGAGAGGTGGACCAACACCAGCCTTACCAAGTTCAACAAGGTCAACTGCAAGGTCCTATACCTGGGTCAGAGCAATCCCAAGCACAAACATAGGTTGTGCAGAGAATGGATTGAGAATAGCCCTGAGGAGAAGGACTTGGGGATGTTTGTTGATGAGAAACTGAATGAGTCGGCTTCAGTGTGTGCTTGCAGCCCAGAAAGGCAACCATATCCTGGGCTGCATCAAAAGGCTGACGACCAGCAGGGTGAAGGAGATGATCCTGCCTCTCTACTCTGCTCTTGTGAGACCTCACTTGGAGTACTGTATGCAGCTCTGGTGTCCTCAACATAAGAAGGATGTGGACCTGCTCGAGTAAGCCCAGAGGAAGCCACAAAGATGATCAGAGGGCTGAAGCACCTCTCCTATGAAGACAGGATGAAAGAGCTGGGCTTGTTCAGCCTGGAGAAGAGAAGGTTCTGGGGACACGTTATTGCAGCCTCCTAGTACCTAAAGGAGGCCTATAAGAAATCTGGAGAGGGACTTTTTACAAGGGCAGGTAGTGACAGGATAAGGGGGAATGGCTTTAAAACAAAAGAGGATAGATTTAGATTAGATATTAGGAAGAAATTCTTCCCTGTGAGGGTGGTGAGGCACTGGCACAGGTTGCCCAGAGAAGCTGTGGCTGCCCCATCCCTGACAGTGTTCAAGGCCAGG
>JANHGB010054265.1:0-25844 GCA_026283785.1 Coracopsis vasa
CAAGCACCCAACTCTTTGCCAGCCTCAACCAGAAGACCTCACACTTGCTAATTCCAGGCTATGACTTGGATCATGAAGTTCCTGGCCTGATGTACATGAGGTACCTGGTGGCTTTCCATGAATAAACTGCAGGTCTAAATGGCAACTAATCTCAAGGAGGAAGTACAAAAAACTTGCTCAGATGCCATGTACAATGACAATTTCAAATGGACATGGTACAGATCAGACCTCATGTCAAATGGAAAGCAGGTACATGCATTTTTCCCAAGATCACCGTATTTGTCTTCCCAGCCTTTAGCTACTGGTCTGGTTTTATTTCTTGAGTGTTGCATGTTTGCATTTGTTCTTAGAGAGCTGGACAAGGTCCAATACTAATTAAATCCACTGGGGGCCTTCATTTACTTCCATATCCAGATCCTCTCAACAAATGTTTAAATGAGACGAGCTCAAATTCCATCACAATGGAATTGATTGTTTCTGCCATATACCTGCATGGATGGCAAACAGTTTATTATTTGCAATGAAGAAGGTTTTAAATTTTGCATCTTCTTGTTTGTTTTTAATTTTTTTAGTTGTTTGGGGTTTTTTTCCAACAATGAGACATTATTGAGTCCATGAAATCCATTCTTTGGAATTATATCACAAATTCAAAATCACAATTATTCAATGCATTATTGGGCACGGAGTACTTTTCTGTTGCAGGCAATACGCTGCAATCAGCAGTCAGTTCAGATACAGAAGGTCAGGTTATGATGCATCTTGCAAGTCACGTATTAAATCTAGTCTCTGAACAAAAACTCATAACTTTATCCTTAGTCCTCCTTTGTGAATGTTCATAGAATAACCTTGGTATTTCCCTGCTGTTGCCATCTTGGTATTGAAACTTACTCGTGTGGTTGTTCAGGGAGAGGAAATATAAGAAGCATAATATATAATATATATAAAATCCATATTATATATATAACATATATGTAATATATAATATAATGCATATATGCATTAGAAATGAGGACCAGAATTTGAAGTAAATTTTTTCTCATTAGTTTCCAAGCAGGAAAATCAATGATTTTATAAAATTATTTAAATGTGTAACACTCACCTCTTTATTTCCTGTATAAATGATCCAAATGTTACAGGCAATAGTTAAACAGACACTAATTATTTTTATCTTTGATACTTGAAGTCATATAGAGGCATGGCATCTACAGATTTCCCCTCAAAACAATTGAAGATTTTGCTATTTTCATATATAAATGACATGTTTGCTTTTAAATCATCCACAACTGAGAGAAAGTGATCTGCTTTCTTCTTATGAAGAGTGCTCCTCCACTGATGAATTTGGAGAAGAGAGATGGCAAAGGAAGTGGTCTGTAGCCCAAAGCACCTGAGTGGCAAAGCTGTGTCACAGCTCAAGAATTCCTGGTTTCTAAATTCTTATTCAGGCTTATACTATACTTAACTGCTGCTGCTGAGCCTTACATGCTTTACAGTCTGCTATACATTCAGCTGGCACGCACACCTGAGTAGTGAGATGCAGGCACATGTCTTAAGCAATTAAAAAGAACAGGAATTAAACACCAGAGAAGACAGATTTGTTATAATACCATTACTGTGTCTTTGCCAAAAAATGTAGATCCATGCTTTCACCTCACCTTTTTCATTTATTTATATGGAATAAGATCTGACATAAAGAGAATCCATCCTCCAGAGAGGTGTCGTTCTGACCCGTCTGTAATGCACAGGCTACTGAAAGTAGATTGGTGTATCAACAGTTAGAAAAAACAGATATGTTCAGTAACCAACGTTACAGACACCATCTATTTTTAGTACCTTAATGCTTTAAGATGATGGAATACCTTCTGCACTACAACGAAAAGGCTAGGCTTCTGCTTGTTATTTTATATGATCAGTGCTTAAACTATGGGTAACATTTAATCTAGAAATCAACTTGTGACTAGCTTGAGAAACACTATAGGATCAAATTTATGTAGCCCTCAGTGCCCTGTTCTCTGTTTCTGGGATAGGGCACAGGGATTTGCTCTCCCCAGGAAAAGCTTTTACAATACAGTAAGGGAACTGTAGGAAAACCAGAAGACAGTTATTTTAGACACACATAGAGTAAAAAATGCACTATCTTAGTGTGAAACAGGCCTGAGTCACCTCTTGTGGTTTCCAGTGAGCTCATGAAGCATTCCATGTAGGCATCTAAGGGTAGAGCTTGGTCCACAGTGTTGAGAAAACAGCTCTGATAATGATTTCAGCATGAGCAGAAGCATACGGAGTTCAAAGAATGCATTCAAACAAGCCAGGCTGAACAAAATGTCCATAATTTACTGCAGACTTTTCTGCAGAGAGTTATTGCATGGAAAACATAATGATGGATGCAGTGAACAGAAGCTTTAATAATAGACATTAATGAACATCATCAATATAAATTCTTTTTTACCTGCTAGGGACAGGGCTGTGTTTACATACAGACAGAGCAAGCAGATAATTGGGGTTCCTCACTGTATAAAGCTCCATCATGGATGTTGCTGCTGGCTCTTTTGGTTTTGCTTTTCCTCTCCATCATCTATGATCATCTCAATGGCAAACTGGAACTGTGTGTTTCAGGGATCCAGTTGTCTCCTGTTTGCTGCCCAGCTCAGGGATGGAGCAAGTGAGACAGGTTTGAGGGAAGTGGGGTCTGGTAAAGTTTACCAAAAACGTACCAAAGTTAAAGTGCTTCGATCTCCTCAAGAATGATGAGAATGATGAACTGGTTTTCTAACAGCCTCCTTGTGTTTCCCATTCCTCCCCTCTGCAGCTTGGGGGAAGGAAGTTGATAAATTGAATGTCTATTCTAGCCATATACATAGAAAACATAACATCAGCACACAACCTTGTCCACACCGGGTCAGACGAAAGGTGCTTCTAGTGTGGAATCCTTCTCCAGCAGTCAATAAATTAGCATGAGTATATGGGGGCAAAATCCTTTCCTTCCTTTGCCTGTGTGGAGATGCAGAGACACTGAGTGCATGCCCTGAACAGAGCCCCAAGGCCTGTTCAAAGCAGAGCCAGACTCAAACACTGTAAAGTCCCCGGGTCTTTTCCGAAGTCCAGCAGACAGACCCGTGCTGCTTCATCCATTGCTGCCAGAAATTATATATTCAGAATGTTTACTGAAGCAAAAATGAGGCTAAATATTTTATACATATACACGTATTATACATACCTCTATGTATTTGCAATTGATAATAGTTTTCCACCTTCATTTAACTTTTGCTGCCAATAACACTCCTCAAGTGAGTGCTGCCTTTCTCCGTGGCTAGTTAGTGCAAATTAGTTTCCCTTTAATTTTCAAATTGGCAAGTACCAGTTTACAATAGATGCTTCCAGCTCTTCCGTATTTCCTTTGGGAGCAAGTACAGCACAAAGCCTGCCTGAGACTTGCCGTGTTCTGCACAACCCTAGCTGAGGAGCACAGGGGTTATTCGCAACCACCTCTTCCATCTGCTTTTCGTTGCACAGCTCTCAAAAGCAGGCTCTGGAAAACTGGGAAAATTCACATGCCATGCCTGAAGAGAGCAGGGAAAATAATCCCTTCTTTTGCATCAGTGCACACAACACCTGTGTGCTCCCCATTCCAAATCCTGTCCCTGACACCGCTGTGCTGGCTTTGTCTGCAGCACTGCCCTCATTCAGAATGATTGCAGCCTCCACTTACCACGCACAGCACATAAATCCTTAGGAGGGCGCAGCTCTGGTGTCTCAGTCAGGAGCACTGATTTGCCAGGAACTCAGCCAGGCTGCAGAAGGCAGGCATCTCTTTTCTGCTCCACACTTGCTCCCCTTTTCTCTCACTCACCAAGTCCTGTTCAGGGAAGGACTAAACAGAACATTGGCTTAGGCAAGGGAGGCTTTTCCCTGTATGCCAAGAGAGGCAAAGGCAAAGGCTGAGATCTGCCTTCTGGTAGTAAACAAACAGCCAGCATCAGCCCCTTCCACAAGTCCCATTTCTAGAGGAGGAGATCTTGTGTCTGGGTACCAGCCTGGGGCAGGTAAAAGATGGGGCACAGAAACCACATGGCTACTCTTAAGGGAGCTACCTACGCGCTTTATTGATTAGAAAATACTGGACTGGAAAAACTTGGATGCTCAGATCACCCCGGAGTTACCTACAGGCTAGTTCTGGGTATTAAGAAATAACTGATTTCTAATACGAGTTATCTATGTGGAGAGGGCATTCCCTGGGGCTTTCACAGTATTCCACACAAAAACATGGGCAAAGAACACCAGCCCTTACCCTAGCCAGATTCAGCTAGCGATAACACTGCTTAGGTTTAACATTGCCCAGTAGGAATCTTCATTACAAGCAAGATAAATTGTGTTCCCATTTTTCAGTATTAAATCATGGAATCATAGAATGGTTTGGGTTGGAAAGGACCTTAAAAACATCCAGTTCCAACCCGCCTGACACCTCCCGCTAAACAAGGTTCCTCAGGGGTCTGCCCAACCTGGCCTTGAACACTTCCGTGGATGGAGCATGATCCATGTCTTCAGAGAGGTGTCCTGAGACAGCTCAAAATCTCTAGCTTGGAATGCACACAGAATTACACCCAAAGAAGGCATTAGCTCAAGTATGAGAAGCTCTGAAGATGTGGAGATCATTACAAGATTTATCCATCACCTTGCCTACTCAAAGGCAGCACCACACTAACATGATTGCACCATTTCTCTCACAGAGAGGGTTTGGCTGTGCATCTTTGCAGCCTACCACTTGCACTCCACTGTGTATAAATGCCATGTGCCCGGGGCTGCCTGCAGCAGCACTGCACCAAGAGAAAAGAAGACACAGCTTGGTTTCAAAAGGTCAGAAGAGCTGTCTTGGCTCCGCAGCAAAACAGTGCTGGACGTGTTGTTGAGAAAGCAGACTTTCTGCTTCAAGTCTGCCTGCAACTAAATCCTTCTGTAGAATACACAGTTTTGTCTGGTAAGCAGAGACTCCAGTGGTTTCCGAATGTAAATTAACTTTATGAGCAATAATAAACTATCTTTTTCTTCATGCGATCCAGCAGTTGTAAGAGCTTTATCACAACCACCAAGTACAGAGTATGGGGTCCTTAAAAAAGCTCTCAAAAATCATTGCAGTACTTTCAATTTCAAGTAAGAGTGAGTTCGATTTTACACTTCAGCAAATAGGAATGCAGTCATAAATTTAGACCAGGGACAAGATTTCTTTATTTTTGTATTCAAAATAGCATTTTTCCCCTGTGTATTTTCCACCTAATTAAAGACGAGATATTTGTTGATGCATAAGCACTATCATTTGTCAAATCAGTAACAAAGCACACCAAACACTATAATGCATCTTGCCCTTTTATTGTATTGTGTTACAGACAAAGATGAGTGCATACAGAATAATCACTGCCATCACGACC
Source organism: Coracopsis vasa (assembly GCA_026283785.1). Lineage (NCBI taxonomy): Eukaryota > Metazoa > Chordata > Aves > Psittaciformes > Psittacidae > Coracopsis > Coracopsis vasa. The sequence continues at coordinate 5,421 of JANHGB010054265.1, forward strand.
GTAAAGTTGCAGTGTCACTGATCCCTTTGGGAGTCAGAGAACATCCACTTGTCATTCATTCCACCTTTTTATTGTAACAAGCTGCATAGAACAAAACTTCAACTATTTCTCTAAATAAAAACATAGCCAAAACCCCAATGCTTGCCAACAGGGCTTTGCAAGATTATTTAAGGTACCAGCAGAATAAGCATGCACAGTAGCAATACAAAACTATAGACATGCTGTCCCTGAAAAGGTTGAGCTGTGCTGGAAAATTCACAGGTTCAGTGCTGGAACTCCTGCAAAAAGCCACCTCAAAACCTGTGCATTACTTTGGTTCAAATGTAAGTGGGAGTAAAGTAATCTAAGGTGGGTATTTTGCAAAGGAGTGGTGTTAAACCTATTGTAGAATAAAATACGGTCTATGATAAGAACCTCTATTGATTCTCACCAGTTACCAGTGCTATGGTGGAGTGAAATGCTACTAGGAGCACTGTGTTGCTGTTCACACATTGCTGAACACATATTCAGCAAGTCATGCTGCTTCTCTTTCATACAAACTAGGTCCTGATGACCAATAAAGGGTTTTAACAGAATAGCACAAAGGACAAAGCAAATTCCCTACTTGAAATGCAGGTACAAGGAAGCTTTTCCTTGCTGAGAACCACATGCCTTTCAAACAACTTTGGCATTCTATACGGTAATAACCTCCCTTGTGTTAGTGAGTATCACTGCACACAAAACAGTAAGTTGGCAGTGGGTCACAGTTCCTTATTTCCCTATGCCTAATATAGTAGATGAAATGGGAGGGAAGTGGTTTGGAAACATACAGAGAGCTACTATCATAACTTACTGAGCAGCCTGACAGCAAAATAGCCACTAATGGGAAGACACAGGTATCAATAAGAATTGGTAAAATTACTTTAAAACCAATGTTGCTGATACTGCTCCCATGCTCTTGTTTGTATAAAGATGTTTAGCTTGTACCTAGATGCTCTACCTGATACACAAGTCTCTATTAATTATACTTTGGGGATTACATTTTAAGCCCCATGAAAAGTTTATTATTACCTGCAAGAACTTTCCACTGGGGACATTTTCTGCTCTTCTAACCCAAAACTAAAGAAAAAAGTAGAACAATAAGAAAGGATTTGTTATTCTTTCTCAAAGAGTAACAAGGCACAATCTTGTTGCTACTACTAGGACTACTGCACTGCCTACATTGTTTTGTCCTCTCTTGTCTCACGCTGACTGCAGGAGGAATATTAATAGTATCAGCACTGTAACTCACTGCTACAGAGTGTAAAGTCCATGCAAGAGCTATGGACTGTTTTGGTAGAACTTAAATATTCTCAAAACACGATTTGCAAGAGACTCTTGGGCACGCAGGCGTTCCACAGGCTCTCTGCCAAAGCTCTCTGTAAGGGCCAGTTTGAGTGCTTCAATCCAGTATGTGATTTGCCTAATGAAAGACACTTCTCCAGAAGATTTTGGCAGACGCAATCAGTTCAATTGCCAGGCAGTATTCATGTGATTACAAATGTTACTGATCACATTAGAGACTTAATAAATCTCTCCAAAAAGATCACAGCTACTGTGTGGCTCTGAAGAAATGAAAATTGTGATACAGATTACTGTGTTTGCTGTTCACTGGACTATTGACACAATTGGGAACAAATACCTTCCTTGGACTGCCAAGCACTCAGTGACAACTGTTAATTTCTAGATAGAGCCATGACTGCTTGTTTGTAAATGTTTAGCTTTGCGTCAGTGCAAAGTCGCTTCCTTTCCATGTTAGGGATACATTCCACGACAAATACATTAAAGAATTTGATTCCACTGACTTTCACGGATCTATGGCAATTTACATGTGCTGAGGGGTTGGCCTGAGAGTCCCAGGACAATTTTTGGCTTGAAATACGAGAAAAACGAGGTGCTATCCTTGCATAAAACCCATGAGTGAGACTTTGGCACTGCTTCTTCCACTGCCGTTTCAGCAGATGCAATATCGCACACAGTAATGATAAAACACATCAAAGCAAAAATGATCTAACTGAGCTGTACCTGCTGGGATAAAAGTCCTTTTCCTTGCAGTGTGGCACAACTTGCACTCTGTATCTTCCTGTAATTTATTGAACAGCATTTGAAAAACGAATAAATGTTCATTGCCCAAATCCCAGTGGTCAATTCAGTGTATTGCACGAAAGCAGTCGCACAGGCCTCTCTTTTCAGCTCTCAGGAGGAGGGTTTCTGCCTGCAAAAAACCACATGAAACCAAAGAACTGAATACATCACTTTAAAAGACTGTATAATTGATTATTCCTAATCCCTCTGCACAGCTGTAGCCAAGGTCCTTTGCCGAGTGAAAAATCATAGTTATTAGTGCTGGTTCCCATCCAGAAAAAGTGATGAAATAAGGATACTCAGCACCAAGATGCATGGAGAGTATTTTTATAGTTTAAATGTTTCCATTTTCACAGTTCACTTCTAGAGAGGAGGCTGTCAGAATTATTAAAGTGTCCTTTATAAGTGCTGAGAAAAATTCCACTTTCAACTGCACTGCTGTTAATTCCTTTGCAGTGATTGATGGCCTCCTGTTGATGGTGTCTTTAGTACTGCAGAGCATAACTGCACCATATAGCATGTGCTGAGGAGCCAGTTGTGCTCTCAGTTACACTGCTGTCTCTCTAGAACAACTCTGGTTCAGTTCAGCTGTCAGTTTAACTTTGTTGTCTGCAACTCATCGTCTCTCAGGGCAGATCTAGACTGGAGTTTGTGGCTCTTCTCTTTAACCTGAGTTAATTTAGTGAGAATTGCCTTCTTATCAACTCCACTTGGAGCCATGCCCCCAGAACTCCATCAAAAGCTTAAAAGCCATTCTCTATATGCATCATGTAAAATTACTTGCTCTTGGTTTTGGAACGCTTCAGTGGAAAAGCATTTCCAAGCTTTATTCCTCTGTTTTCAGGGGAAAAGCCCCAAACTTCAGATCCTCAAAGATATTTAAGTATAATTTATTTAATTGTGATCAAATAACTTAAAACTTTCGTGGGTCCTGGTCTCATGTTTTGAGAAACAAAGGCTGAATTTTGCAGATAGCACCATCATTTCAGAAACTGAGTCTCCTGTAAGGCTCAAAATACAATGGTTGGTGCAAGAAACTCACATTAGCAAGTGCAATTGAGACTGAAGAGAAACTTCTTCCTGAGCATGTCCTGTGGTTTTCACCCTGTGGTCTGTTGTCCCTTAAGCAACTTGTAGACTGACTTTGAAGAGCTTTTTGAGGGGGTAAAAAATGTTATCAGGCTTACATGAACCATGAATGGGTTTCCCATCTGCACTGGGAAAAAAAACACTGAAGGTTGAAAACCACTTGTTAACAAATTATCTCAAAACTCTGTGAAACAAGAAGATCTTCAGCCTGCTGGTGTTCCTCTGACGTGGCACCTCCTGATAAATCAGGAACAGCAAAGGGCTAATCAGCAAAGACTCAGTTTCCAAAGGAGTGGCTGGGCAATTCTTCATGGGGACCCGCTCCACCAAGCTCTGCCTTGCTTGGCCACCAGTACCTCTGTCTACCATCAGTTCCCATTCTCAACTACTCGTTTCTTGTTCTCAGACTGCAGACTTTTGCAGGGAGAGGCTGTTTCAGAGCTGCTTTTTCCTCCCCTCCACAGCACTCTATCCTTTTCAACTCAAACTTTTGACATTCACTTTCGCATTAAGGAGGACTTGTTCACTTTCCTTGTCTGCTTTCACTTATCAGCTTAGTGCAGTGGCAGGCGTTATCAAACACTGCTCCTCACTTGTACAATGAAATCTTGGATGAGTGAACGCTCTCATTGTTGGGAACCCAGTAGAAATCACAGAATCATCTTAACATCGAACAGGCTTATTGGATTTCACTGTAATGCCAACAAGCTGTCACTGTCACCACAAACCCTGCCTGGGTGTCACTCATGACTATTTACAGGCAGGAAGAGCAGCTCTGGGAGCACACAGTTGTAAACTGAAGGGCTGTGAAAGAGAAGCATCAATTACAAAAACTAATTGCAGCCCTATTGGCATTGGCTTAGGAAGTCCCTGATAGGAGCAGTCCTGCATGGGGCTTACTCTTGTAGCAATAATTCTCAAAGCTCAGGAGTTGTTGAATGAAGTTATTTGTGTGTAAAACTTGTGTATTTGTCAGCAAGAGCCAAGCACCAGCTGTTGAGTAAGGATATGGAGGCTCTACCTTTCAGAGGACAGAAGGCCGCAGTGTGCCATTTGTAGGGCCTTGGCCACTGCATTTCACTTTAGTATCTCTACATCATGCAATAATTTGTATTTAACTAAAGCATCTCTTCCAGAAAGGCCTTTAGAGTCCCAGTCCAAAAGGAAAAGGTGCACAGTAACGTACTCTTTCTTTACTAGTAGTATTGAATTCTGACAGTTGTCAAAGGGTGGGTGATGTTGTAGGTAACTGGTTATGTTTGGTTTGGTGATGCACTGCTCCTGTGCCCCTTGTTCTGTAATACTGAGAGCTCTCTGAAGCAGTGCCTGTCCAGGTCCTCACAGAGACAGAAGCTGATGTGACGTGCTCCAGGACCAGCTTCTCCCTTTATATTCTGCCTCACCTCTTACAAGACAGCATTGTTCTCTGATGGACTGCATTCTCTGCTCTTCAAATAGCCAAAACAGAAACATCAGAGTAACTCTGTAAGTGGGATAAAGGAATTGTGCTGCCTCCTTTGTATTCAAAAAAGTCTTTCCAGTGCAGCTTAGACGGAGATTTAGTACCTCCTTCAACTTCCCATGTGAAGCCTGGTGACAGTATAAGAACCAACATGGCTGTGATTGATTGCACCTGGTCTTGCTGTGCCATGTATAGGTACAAAACCTTTCACTGAACCTAATCCAAACAGGTTCCAAAAATCCCTGCTATGCACCAGAACAGCCCAGCACAGCTGCTGGAGTTAAGGCCCCACTATTGACACCCTACTGCTTAAGAGTTATTTAGTATTATGCTAGTGCATGGGAAACCTTTGCAACGTAACCCATACTGCACTCAGAGCTCAGTCCTAATCAGTTTGCTATTGATAGCTCATGAAAGCTAAAGTCATTCCAGCCTTACAGTGTAGGGCCCTACATGATTGCCCAAGGTCACAAGAAACCAAAGGCTAAGCGACATAATTGCCCTTCTGTGTTATAGTTCGAGACATGTAATTGATTTACATCTCTTTGGTTGGCTCTGCTGTGAATGACAATTTGAGTGGAGGAGCCCTTCTCACCTACCAACGGGATGGCACTGCTCAAAGGCACTGAGCAGGCACCCAAGAACTGGGAGATGAAGCTGTGAACTGGTTTTGTGTACCACAAGTTACTTTACTGTCATGTGCCAGTGTTAATGGAGCTGTTAGGGAAGGAGAGGTAGGACAAGACATACATGAGGGGCTTTATTAGAGGTGAGAGACCTCCTGCCTCTTGCAAACTTCAGACAGCCTGAAAACCACTACGGTAAGTCCTACCCCAGTCAGTGTTTGTGCATATGCATGAAGCCACATAAATGTGCATTGCTAAAATCAGGACATTTAACACACCCTCATGGTTTGTTCATTGGGACCTCTGCAGCACAAGACCGATGTGAAGTTGTAAAATGCCCTGTGTGCTGTGATAACATCTGAGCAAATGTGCTTTCCCCTTTCTCATGGAATATTGATCCATGAGCAAGAAATACATGCGCATCCCTTTCCTCTCTGCCAGCCCTGCCTGCCACTTTCTTGCTCTCCTATTCAGTTTCTGCTTGTGAACAGTCACTCCAAAGCTGTGAAGCAGTGCTGTGAGGTAAAGAGCAAATCATCTTTCTTGTTCTTCTCTCCTTCATACATCTTCTTTCCTTCTCTATTTGATGCAGGGACTGTCTGGGCTAATTCTTTAGCCTGTTATGCAAGAAGTCAGTCAGACTAGATGATCTTTAATGAACTTCTCAAGCCTGTGGAAAATAATCTGCACTTGGTACAATCCTATCTGCTGAAATGGAAGTGAGTCAGCAGAGATGTCACATCTGCTGTGCACAGACAGGCAGACCTGGCCACTTGGAGATAAAGGCTGAGTAAAAGCATTTCTACAGAAACACATACCCGTGTGTCTAGGTTATACGCCGTCTTCTTTAAATCCTGCAACGCCCTCTGCATGAACTCAAATGCATGGCAGTCAACACAGGGACGACCTGGGTAAAGGAACAGAAGAATACATCACTGTCACAGCACGGAATCTGGAGTGGAGCAGTACAGAGAGGGAACACTTAAAGACCCTGTAATGCCAGGAGAAATCCCATTTTACCAGGCACCCACACCTGCACATCTACAACATTAAGGCTGCCTGTGGACAGGGCTGTGTGTACCCTTGTGCAAATGTGTGAGGACTGGCCAAAGACACAAGAGCATTTTGTTGTGTGTGAGTTTCTGAACATAACCCAGGCTTGATTCTGCCCAGTGCTGTGTGCCCTCAGCCCCCAGCATCTCCCCTTAAAACTGGAATCCTCACCCTCCTCAGACGTGTTAAATCTCAACTGATACCCTGAAAATAGCAGTTTGCAGTGGTTCAGGAATCAGACAGGCAGGTCTGTTTCTACAGGACCTCTTACAGAGCAGCTTGGCAAGGGATAGTGCCTGATCTGTATTTGCTTCCTTTCACCTGCTGCTGTATTTTCTCTCTGCCAGGAATGCAAAGCATCCCACTGGCTCTGCAGCTGGTGCCAGTGTGTGTGCGCAGAGGGGCAGTGCAGGGAAAAGGCAGAGAAGAAGAAGAGAGGGGGACTTGACAGCGACTACAATGACTCACTTCTGGAGCTGGGCATTTCTGACCTGCCAGGACTCACCCTGCACTGACCTCAGGCCCTTTTGTTCACTCTCTAATGTAGTTTCCTGGGCTGTCCTCCTTGGTGGAGGGTCCTTCTCCAGGCACAGCTCTCTCTGGGCCAGGTCAGCACCCCTGCCTGCTGGGAGCTCTGTAGTGGGAGAGCTCATTCCTCAAACCAGCTATACCCCAGGATGGGATGCATCAGCAGAGCAGAGCAGCAGCACCACTGGCAGCGGGTTGGAACTGGATGATCTTGAGGTCCTTTCCAACCCAAACCATTCTATGACTCTAGGAGAGGACTGCTGCACCTGGGAGGAGGTGACAAGCAGCTGGGGAGGTGGCTGCCTGTAAACTTCCATCCATGCAGCCCTACAGAGCACATGTCTGTTCAGCACTTAGGGGACAGATCTAAGGCAGGGCTGATCTCTCAAGCATCTTACACTAGACCAACACAAATGCAGTTCCCCAAATAAAATAGGGGCAATACCTCACTACCTGGAAAGCCTATAGCTACCATCAGACTTCTGCAAGCAGAGCTGCCCGAGTCTTGGCTCTACGATGGGTTTTAAACTATTATACTAACCAGAATCTTACAGTACCCCATAGCACATACTTAAGGAAGATACGAGAATAAGCCTCCAGCAATGTCCTTCTAGCCTACCAAGAGGCTGGAGGATATCCTGCACCTGGCTGGTGTTTCTATACCTGATAAGCCCTCCATGAATTTTTCTCACATTAATTTGGCCCATAGCTTCCTGAATCCATGTAAACTTTTGGCATCGTCAGCATCCTGTGGCAACGAGTTCCACAGCTGAGCTATTCAGTGAGTGAACAAAATAACATTCCTGTCTGCTCCGAGGTTAACATCTGCTGCTTTCATTTCCTGCCTCTCATTTTTGCAGTGGAAGGGACAGTTATTAAATATTCACCATCTTTGTCCTACTTATGACTTTCCTGCTTTCCATCACTCCCTGCCTTGGGGTCTTCTTTGCAGACTGCAGAGCTGGGCTGCTAAACTGGCCTTAATCTCCCTTCTTGGGGAGATCCCTCTTAGCTGGACTTAATCTCCCCTCATGCTCACAGTATTTTCAGTAGGATGCCCGTGGACGTTTCCCCAGTGTAATGATGCCTAAGGGTCTGTTTAGGTTTTAAACACATCTAAATCTGTGCTGCTGCCAATAGGAGCAATCCCACCCTGCTTTCTGCCCTTTGCTATGTGTTCTCACACTTTTCCTCGCTCACAGCAGGACTGACCATGCAGTTGCTGGCGCATCAGTTGCACTGATGTTTTCTCTCCAGATAAGATCCTGATCCCCAAGTTCTGGGGCCAGAACAAGAAATAGGACAAGGCCAGGAGGCCAGGTTATGGGGAGCAGAAGGGCAGAGGCAGCACAGGCTTACATCAGCTTAAAGCAATCGCGAAACCAAACCTTAAGTCACATCCTAGCAAAGTACAGCAGAGTGCTATTAATTCCTTGCTGACAGCTGAGAACAGACTATCATTCATAGAGAGACTTAACAGGTTTGTGGATTAACATAATGAGAATTATCAAGAGTCAGCTATAATTCTTTAAATGGGTCCTGTCAGCATGAAGACTGTATGTGTCTTCGTGTGTTTGGGAAGAAGTGGGGGGGGAGAGCTTAAAATATGCTTCTTGGCTTCTTCTTGGTGACAAACTGGAACTGAAAGCACTGTGGAAGTCTAATTTACTTTCCCTCGCATGCACATGGTGTTTAGTCTTTGTGTTTCATGCACCTTGGCTAATGAAAACAGACTGACCAGCTTCTGTTCTTTCAGTTCCACATTTGAGCTTTCACAGTGAGTGATCTGGGCTATAAATGCAATGGGAGGTTGGGGAAATGACTTCTTTTTGTCAGTGTATTGCACTGAGCTTTAAAGAAGATGATCCGCAAACATGAGTAACCCCACTTCATACCCCAACAGCCTTGTGCATATGCAAAGTGCTGTGCATGCAGCATAGGAACATGATTAATCATTGCTAATTAGCATTATTCATGAAGAGCTGGGTCTGGCTCGCTGGCTGGCAGAAAGTGTGCCAAGTGGAGAGCAGGTGATGGTACCCCAAGCCAGATACTGGTGCCACACGCATGGCAGGATCTGTCTGCACTGCTAAGAAGGACTCTGACTCACTGTCATGCTTCTCTCCTGTGCCTCCTGCACCTCCCACACTCACATGAGAGCATTGCTGTCCCTCTCCTGCTCGTGGTGCTGCAGGAGGGACACATTTCTCCCACTGATTGGGAGACAGAGGCTGTAGTGTTGTGTGGTCCATGAGGGATTGTTCCTCCTAAAGGCAAGTTCCCAGTCCCATGTTGCACATCTGGGAACAGATATAATCATGAGGCACCACACTGGGCTGCTCTGCAGAAGGACACTTAGTATGGTCCATGAACATCATCTATCACTGTCAAGAATGTGTATTAGAGCCCTTTTTATTCACCTGCATCAGTTGGGATCCCACAACCACCAGTCTACCTGGGCTGACAGTATGGACTTCAGTGCCAGCAACAGGGAACGTGCTCCAGTAGCACTGCCCCCAAAATGGGACAGTGCCCAGGAGAATCAACTCCCTGATGAGAAATACCCAGTGCAGCTGACATCAAGCAGGAAAATATCCAGGAATGTCTGTACTAGATCACATCAAAGGTCTGCCTGGCCCTGTCTCCCATGAGTGACATCTTTTGTACTGCATTAGATGTGTCTAGGAGCATTCCCAAGCTTTGAGAGCAGCTGGCATGGGATCTCTGGAACAGTAAATTGTGTCTTTCAGATAGGCAGTTGGCCTCCTGTCATGGACAAAAGAGTGCCAGGGACCATCCTAGCAGGTTACTAGAACAGATGTCCCCATGCCAGGGAACATCCATGGGGACTGGTTACTGACATGACCTTTGTGGCTGGTAATGGATGCTCATGAAAAAGGATAAGAACAGGACAAGACGTATCCCCAGAGACCCTCTCAGGCCTCAGGAATATGCTGAGGCAGCTCCTGAGCCAGAAGAACTGCTCTGTATCTAACAGCCATTTCTAAGGTTTTTTCCCTGGAATTTACCCAATCAGTTCTGCAAACTTCCAGCATCCAGAGTGTCCCAAGGTAGGAGTTCCACAGGTTAACTATGAGGAAGAGCCCCGACAGGCAAAGGATAGTACCTGAAGCACTCAGCAGTTATGAAGCACTCTCTCAACAAGTGGCTCATTAGGAGCATTCTGAATTCCTTGTTGCTTTAAACTCCGTCCCTGCAGCAGCACAGAACAATTTACAATTCATGACCAGCTGAGAGTCTTCCTCCTGGCCTGGCCTCAGTATAAATACAGTTGTGTACTCATAGCCACGCTACCAACCTCTGTACTGAGGACAGAGCAGCACATCTCTGCAGAAACTGGCCACAGAAACATTCTGCCCTTCATCCCCCGCTCTCACATGCAGGAGTAAGACAAGACAAGGAATCTTCCTCAAGAGCTCTTCAGGGGACATGGCGGCCTGGCCAGAGGATATCAAAGATATAACTCCTTGAGACTGGGGTCAGACTGGCCAAGAGTTCTGTTCTACAGGTAAAATGGGAGTTTGTGCTACACAAGCAGAATAACAACCACTATAAGCTTCTTCCCCAAAACCTGCTCTGCTAACACAGGCACACAAAGGGCACATACAATTTCTTTTTCAACCATGATTTTCAACTTGAGGAGACAAAAAAGAATACTTCTCACAAAAGTTATTAAAATCAATTAATGCCCAGAAAACAGACCAGAACAGATCACAGAATAGAGATGAATCTGGTTTAGACCAAAACTTAGGACTTATAGAAAGAAGAGAGTGGGATAAAGGAGGGAATTCAACATGTAAGTCCTGTAGAGACAAATACACATAGGTGTGTTTGAAAGCTGGTAATGGAATTATAGCAGAATAAAATGCAGTGACTAAATCAGGTCTTGTATTAAATGCTGTGGTAGCCAGGTATACAAAGCAAGCATGACTAAGAGCTAGAGATTGGTTTGTATGCAATTACTTTCCTATGTTTTATTTCTCCCAGAGGATATTTTAAGTTTCCAATGAGTGGCTACTTCCTACTTCCTGTCACCGAAACACCCTGAGAACATTGACTCCATCCCTCATATCTTGGAATTATTGCCTCATTTTGGAGCTCAGAAAGTTTAACTAGAGACTTGCTCAAAATGAGCGAGGAAGCTGATACAGAGCTGTGACCCAAACCCAGGAGCTCCCTGGTGATCGATGCATTACAAGTACACTGTCTGGGTAAACTCCCCCTCTGTCAATCTGTAGTAGCCACAAGAAAGTTGAACTTGACCTATTGTTCCATATGAAAATAAGCAAAGTAATGTCCTAGCAGAAATAAACACAAGTTTTCTTCTAATGCTATCCAGACTAGTGAGGACATTATCTGTATTGTGGTAAATCAGGAAGCAAAACAGACCTACAACCAAAGAGCTTTGAAAACAAGCTCCACTTCAATTTACAGTATGCAGTTAGTATCTTTTCCTAAATAGCTACTAATCCTTTGTTTGCTTGCTGGTTTGATAAGCACTGTTGTCATGTGCTTTGCTGACACGCTACAAATGCATCCTTACTCCGTCTCTAACCAGGCAATGCAGTGTCCCCCCGGAGCTCCTGGTCTGTGTGGCTGCTGGGGGCTAAGTGGAGGAAAGCACGCAGGACACGGGGCAGCGGGAGGGCACCGGTGCACGGCAGGTACGTACTTTCTGCAGGAATGACACTCCCGGAGTCCTGGCTGGCCCCCGCAAGGCTCACACTTAGCAGGGCAACCACCGAGATGACCGGGATGGCCACACGCATCACGCTGCAGGCAGACGGCAGCGCCATGGCTCTCAGCAGTAATTCCAGCTGTCTTCCCTGCCTGGAATGAGGAGAAACAGTGAAACTCAGCAGTTTGCTCCCCACAAAGAAGAGGACGAGATGTGGTAAGCACAGCCCCGCATGCACACACAAACCCACACGCACACATCACTGCAGCCACACGCCACAGGCTTGGATGCACCCCGAGGACCGGATTGCCAAGTACCTGATCTTCCTCTTCACCTGTGTGCCAGACCCTGGGAGCAGCTGAAGCGAGCAGGAGAGGCTCCAGCACCACTCTGAGCATGCGTCCCCTCCGCATCCCCCCTTCCCTGATTAGGGTCATTGCCATGGAGATTTGCTATAGCAACACTGAAAAATTGGAGCTGTCAAGAGGAGAAGATTTAAAGAGACCACAGTGCCCCAGATAGCCTCTGCTGTACTCCTCCTCTGCCTCTGCTCCTCAAAGGCCATGTCCTCTCCCTTTCAAACACTGGCTGCTGCCCATAAGAGGGTCTTAGGCAATTTTTGTGTTGCTTTTGTTCCCAGAGGGACTGTGCTGAAATACGCAGCTTCCATCCCTTCCTTTAGCTGTAACTCACTCAGAATGAGGTTTTTCTTTCCAGGAGGTATCAAACAAGATGAAAACTCAGACATTTGCTTGGAAAAATGAAGATGCAGGGCCTGCCGATGGCACCCTGCACTCTGGGGAAGCCTCCATTAGCAGCTTCATTTAACTACACTGAAAACGAAGCCTGGTGGAAAACAGCAACATTGGCACACGCAGCAGCCAGGAATATGGATCCTGTGCGGCTTCATACTAGGTAACCATGATAAGAGCCCAGCCAAAACCCACGCACCGCAGAAGTTTGAGGATGCTCGCTTCAAGCTCAGCTCTTGGTCTGGGATTTTGCTAATAGGCTGTGTCCTTCCCAGGCTCAAGCACGAGCCCTCCTGGATAGGGATCTCTGTATTTAGAAAGAGGAGGTGATACCTTTTGGAAAAGAGAGAGAAATGCTCTCAATACCTGTTTGCCCCAGAGCATGGTTAAAGACTCATCTTGCTACGTATCTGTTCCATTCATGGTGCATGGGAGGACACTCTACCTCCTCTCAGGAGGGAGCAGGCTCCATCCAGCCTTCCTGGTCTGCACAGAATAATTAACCTGCTAGGCTGCTTCTATTTGACTTGTTCCTATGGCTTCCTCAGAATTACCTCTTACATCCCCCATTGGGATGCTTATGCTTTTGGGCCACATTGGTTTAAAAGTTGTCTCAAAGAACCCCAAGCTCTTGACCAGTCTCTGGCAAAGTGGTATTACTTTATGCGAGCCATAGAGGACTTCCCAGGGGGACAGCCCAGAGCTGTGGATGCAATTCCTGCAAGAATGAGACACACTGAGCAAATTCTTAGCCCAAAGTGCAACTGAAACACTACTTTCCTTGTGTGGAAGGCCCAGATAAAGCCCCCCAGTCAATGGGGTCTTCATAGAGTCAGTCACGGCACACACATGCACCAAAATGACTCCACTGACTTTATGAGAAGTTGAGACTCTTAAGCCAAGCTCTGAAGTTGGGTGCTCAAAGTGAGGTTGTGTTGTTGGCCCAGTTTAACATTGTTCATCTCTTCACAGGTCCCAGGTGCCTGTAAAAGGAGCAGCTCCTCAAGAACCAGGATATAACGGAACAACATTGTACAGTTTGACTCATCTAGGTCTGGTCACATAGCCTAGCCCTGATCTGCAGCTTTAAATAACACCAAATGGAAATTCTGGCACAAAATCCAATCCTTACATTTCCATTCACCCTGGCATATGTGTTTCTTGCACATACCCTCATTATGGACCCACCACACCTTTCATACAGGAGCTTCAAGTATGGAAAGGAAGTGCCTGCAGATGCAATAACCCTTGATAAGGTGAAAAGCATTGTTTGTTCTAATATTTTTTCAAGGTATCAATATATTCTCTTCTTAAATTGTAACTTTTTTGTAAAATATATTTCATCATTGGTTGGTGCTTTCAGTAGGCAGAACAGCAGAGGGAAGGAAAGGAATTTGCCATCTCAAGGAGGAAGGGCAACCACAGAGGTAAGCAGAGGTGTTACCCATCTTAAACAACTGCAGAAAGTGTAAAAAGGGATCAAGAGCAGAGATCTTGGGAAAACTGTGAAATAAAGAGAAGATGAAGGTCCTGAAATACATCATTCCCAGCATGCCAAGGCTCCAAGGATGCCTACATATGATATCTTGTTATTAGGGTCTGTATACCACAGCAAAGTTTTGCATGGTTGTATACGCATCCAATAAAGTTGTCTGTGAGAGGCTGGACTGTCTTTGTCTTGGTTTCTGACTGCTCAATCACCCACTGTCCAGACTTAACAGTGTGATAACACCAGAGGAGCCCTTGCTGAACTGAACCACTGCCACCCACACAGTACAGCAGCACTGAACCTGCTGTAGAGGGATCTGCAGTAGGGCACTCTCTAACCACCAGCTAATGGAGTTGAAGGTATCATTTCTGTGTTACAGCACATTACTTTAGCCTTTCTTTTACTTGCTTGGTGCCAACATGAAACAATCAGACATTGCACTTGCAGAGTTGGGCCAGGTTTTGTGTCCAATTACATGGTCTTTAAGAAGCATAAGAAAAGTTCCCAGTTCCTGTTGCTAACAGAACTGCGTGGTCCAAGATGCAGTTCTCAGTTCACAGGGAAGAGGAGCCAGTCTGGATGGGAAAGTTCCACAAATCTGTGTTGTTTTATCACCTCCAGCAATGCTGAAGAAGACAGAAGCATGAAGCACTTGCAAGCCTTGCTTTCTATTACATTCACTGTTGCCTACCACTATGATTAAGGGATACCAGTACTAAATTTGCTTTGAAGGATGAGAAGATTCCAAGGGATTCATAGGAGTCCATTCACTGGCTGAAGAATGTCACAGTGAATCCCAGAGGGCTGTTGGGAATACATATACTTAATTTTTCTACAGAGAATCCATACTTAATTGTGAATTGCTAACAAAAGAAGAGTTTCCTCCAAAATAATCAGAAACATTCAGCTATTTCTTGGGAAAATGATTAGTACAGAGAGACATTTGGTAGCTCCCTCTTATCGATGCCTATGTGTTACAGATATTGAAGGTTACATCTTTGCAGTGGAGGAGGAAAATGCATATACCTAGCTAAAATCACTAACATTAAAGGTCTGAATTAAATATGTGTGCATAAAAGGAAGGTGCAGGCAAAGGTTCTAATTTTAGAACTCTATTATTACATCCATGGATACATATGGCAAAGAGGGTGGTTAATCCCAGCCTAATATGAAGTGCCTGCTAACATGGCCAGAAGCCCTTTGTTAAACTCAAACAGAAAAAGAAAGCACAGAGACAGAAGAATCTGTGTCTGGTTACTATTACTTGAATAATAGAATGGCAAGAGAACAGAGGCACAACCTCAGAAAGGCCAAGAAGCAAAACCAGATGCAAACAGTGAGAAACATGAAAAATAGCAAGAAAGCATTCCTTAAACACACAGGCAGTAAGGAAGACAAACCCCAAGTGAAGAGTTTGGTCTCTGTTCAGCAGACAGGGAAAGTTAGTCAGGTTGATGCCTAGAAAGTGATACAGGACTTAGCATCCATTTTAACTACCAACCAAAATCAGGTGAACTCGTGAGCAGGAGGCAAACACAACTAACACCACTGAACAAGTTTTAGGTAAATTTGCCCTGGTTACATATGCTTGTAGGTGTGTGCAAAGTCACTTTCTGTGTTTCAATCTGCCTACAGCTCTGTTTTCACTCAGGGCTATCACTAGACCTACCTCAGGATATCTAAATAAGAAGCTAAAGCAATCACCATCAGCAATTATTGCTGAGAGCTCAGGGAAGATGTGAGTTATACCAGCCCTGGAAAAGGTTAAATGCAGTGACTATCTTTAAAAGGAGGAAGAGAAACTGGAAAATAGCACAGAGCAGTTTATGGTCAATCCCTGAGAATGTTTTAGAAGCAGTGATCCCACCAAGTTTGTAACTACTTGGAAAACAAGTACTGGAGTTGCAAATAAGAGCTATTTGCCAAGAATCAAGTCAAACCCGTTAAGTTTCCTTCTGTGACATGGTAACAGGCCTTGCAGGTAGGGAAAGCCAAATTTAATCACCTTCAGGAAGATTTGGCTCCATCCCTGGCAGGGCGGTTGGAACTGGATAATCTTAAGGTCCTTTCCAACCCAAACCCTTCCATGATTCTATGATTTCTATTGCTGCATCACACAGCATTGTCAGAAGCAACTAAGGAAACTGCTTTGAGGCCAGCAAAACTGATTGGGTCACTGCTGAGAGTTAGCAACGGGTCACTGTCCCCATGGAAAGATCTATCACATTGGGATTGCAGAGACACAGTTCAAGTTATTTAATTATTCAGCATTTCATTAGTCAGCTGGATAATGAATAAGCAAATTGGTTGTTTAAGAAGAAACATCAGCCTGGAGGTTCTAAGCAGTGCTGGGGGAGAGGATTAGAATTGTAAATCATGCAGACAAGTTGGAAAAAGGGTCTAAAAACAGAATACAGTTTCATAAGGATGAGAACAAGGTGCTACACTTCATCAGGAGTCATCAACAGCTCACATTTGGAATGAGGAACAGCAGGTTAAGTGGCACTTCTGTGGTGGAGCTAGGGAGTCATGAGCTGGAATCAGTCTACAATGATCTGTCGCTGCCAAAAAAGGGCAATCATACTGGATATCCAAAATGAAGTGCAAGAGCTTAGACTGCCTTCAGCAGCAGGGCTGAGCTGTAGAATTGCATCTGTTGTGGTCACTGCAATACTAGGTACTGGCAGAGATACCAAGAGCAGCAGAAATAAGCAGAGGTTTAAATCACATCAAGAAGGCACCACCAAAGCCCTTGGAAAACTTAATGATAGAGAGCACAGGTATGGATTATCTCTGAAACACAGGGTGATATTTAAGCCTGTAAATATAAATTAGGCATCATTAGGAACGGCACTGGGATAGTTGGCCCTGAATAAAGACAAGGGATGGGATGGGTGATTTCTTATGGATACCTCCTAGTTTCTTGTGTTTCTATGATTACAAGAATCATTTTGCTTTCCAGGCAGCCACTTCCCAGCTCTTGGTGGTGTAATTTCAACATAAACACAGACACCCCTGGGACAAATACATTGCCCTTGTGCAGCATCTGAAAACCAGGCTAACTATTTCTCCTTCCTCAGTTATCAGGGCAAAGGCAATGTTTTTTCTGGTCTAAGCAAGTATGATGGCTAGAGAACATTCCCATTTTAGGATGGGTCACTGATAAAGCAATTCACAGACATCTGGCTGCAAGGCCCACACCTTCTTAATCCTCCTTTAAATACTTATTTCATAGCCCTGCAGATGGATTGAGAGGTGAGAGGTTGGTGCACTGCAGATCTTGTATTGTCTTTTTCTCTGGCAGCAATCACCGACCTGAGAAGAACAGAAAATTGAAGCACCCAATACTTATCTTGTCCCTTATGCCATGCGGCAATGAATCACCTTTGCCTGATAGCTTGGTATGTCCTTTAAACACTAAGTCAGAGGTTTGGTGAGGGAAAAAAAGTCTCCCTCATGAAATGACAAATGTGTTCCTGGCATCGTTGCCTGACAAGTTCCTCATCTTACAGCTCCCTGGAAAACCCTTCAGGAATCCAGCCACAAGCCAAACCTTGGTCAGACTCAGAGGGTTCGAGACACTGTGGCTGTCCCAACAAAGTCCACGTGACTCTGCAAAACAGGGATGTGGCTGCAAATAGGGAGTATGATAGACACTTAGCACCCTTAATGCAGGAACTAGTCACCTCCAAGAGACCTCTTCCACCACGGTATAAGATGTGGGAAAGCAACGAGACTTGACCAGTTCTCCAGAAATCAACTGAAGCCAAGTGTGACAAGCATCTTTAAACACCTTCTAAAGCCTAGAATGCTTTCTGCTACACAGGAGGGGCTGCTGTCCAGCTACTGTGAAATGAAGCTCAGCTCAGACTTTTATTTCCAAGAAAAAATAAGAGCCACTGGCAAAACATCAGTTTTCCTAGTTTATATTTGAGGTTTGCATTGGACTGCTGGAAATCCAGCAACTGAAATCACTGCGCTGGACATGCGATAAATTTACAGCAAAGGCAAGGGTTGTGTACTGTTTGTGTACTCTCAGTCTGAATGCCACTGACAATGAAGCTGAGCTATTTGCCCTGCTACCGCCAGTCTTATCCCTGTCTAGGAACCTGTCTAGGAACATATGAGCATGTAATTTTTTACTGTCTAGAGAACTGTGTGTAAAAATCCCTTCTGAATTCATGTGCTCTGATGCCAGGAAGAACCTGTTGGTTGTCTTTTTAAGGGCTGGGATTTGGGCATGTTGTTCTGTGGCTACCAAAACTAGAGCAACAAAAGGCACAGGCAGTTCTTCTCTGCCTATGTACATACAGAAAGGGGGTGTGTGCAGATCTGATTGTATATTAGAAAAGCTTTTGACTTCTAGGATGTGGTTTAACCTTCCATGGGTAAAATAGTTTGACTTTACATTGTATATAAAACAAACCATAGTTTAAATGTGTAATATACCAGCTCTCAAAGGCATTTAAACATTGTTCAGTTCCCACTTGGATGCAAGACTGAATAGTGCATCAGTTATATTCAGTGCTGTTGGCTGAAACCAGATACTCTTCACAAGCCAGATACTTTATTACAGTGTATATGTAGTCCAGGATGAATGTAAGAGCTGCTTAGGCAAGAAACCATGTATATCAAATTTACTGCATGGATGAAGTTCTCTTTAACTGGGGAAGAGAAATAACCCCCAATGCCCAGAGCTTTGAAAGTCAACTTACAGCACTATGGATGGCCTCCAATGAAAGCCTTGACTATGAGTGTTCACAAATGCTGGTGACCTTTTCTTTGGTCCCAAGGTTTGTGTCTCTCACCAGCCCTTATATTAAACTGAAAAAGCTTCAGAGTGAAACCATGGTCATTGTTTTAGGTTGTGGTCGAGAGCTGAGTAGCTATAACCTCACTAAACCTGGGATCACTGGGAACTTTGAAGTCTGTTGGGATTCATGCAAAGGAAGATGCTAAGTTTCACCAGGCTCAGTGCAAAGCCACACAAAATGACAGCTCTTATCAGTATTGTTTGCCCAAATGAACATTGGTTTGATCAAAGGTTATTCCAGATGTAATTTATGTTAGCACATCTTTCCATTACTTTGGACTAGCCACAGTTCTGTTACACAGAAAAGCTCCTACACTTTCCCTGTTGTAGAAAAGCCGCTTAGATAAATATGCACATCAAAATGTCATGCAATAAAAAATCACTGCACTTAAAGCTAAACAGAAGCTGTGTTTTGGCCTTACTTTCTCTAACAATTACCACAAGACCCTAACTGCTGTAATGCAATAACTGACGCTTCACAGAGCAAAAATACCCCAGGGATGGGATACCTTCATTTCTCCCTCAGTGGCTATTTGCATAGCCAAATGTTTAATGGAGTTTGGGAATAAAATAAAGGAATAGTGTAAAAAATAAAGTTCTAGTATTAAAAAAAATAAGGATATAGCATCAATGCTTAGAAAACCTCTAACAGTTACATGTAGCTCGGGGCTGAGGCTGCCATTCTGTTGGCCTGAGCATGAACATTAAGTGTTAAGCTCTCCTGTTAATATGCACACACAGATTATTCAGACCCCCCCGCCCCAACACAAGAACCTGAACATTGGCCTCCCTTGAAACCTGTGTCCTGCTTACCCTATGGAACAGTCCAACTTGCATCACCAGTCAGCAGTCTTTCCAGTTGATTTGGTCTCTAAAAGAAGAGTGAAGCTATATAAAGAATACCAAGAGAGCTGCCAGTCCTGTTCCATTTTCAGTCTATTGACAAAGAGAACAAGCTATAGTTTTGTCACTTAAATGACCAGAAAAGTGTAGTATCACTTACTTGGATTTATACAGCAACAGGCACTCAGGCTAATGAAGAGAAGCTGGTATATTAGTAGGTTTTTAGCAAGCACATGGTTCAGAGCAGAAATCAAATAAGACAGCCTTGACTATCAGGAAAGAGAAGTGTAGGCAGACCAGTGTAAGAAATAGAATATATGTGGATATTTGCTTTTTCTTTCTCACGGCATCCATGCCTGGAACTCCTTTCCTTATGCTTTAAGCCACTTCTTCAGGAGCTTAGAGGCCTTGAAAATACCATCTCTGCCTCTCCCCATCGGTACAAAATTACAGTTGGAACAGCAAGCTGCAGTTAGAAGGTTAAGGGGTACCTTCATGGAGATTAAACTGCAAACCTATGCATAAAAACAAATAGTATGCTTGAAACTGGAGGAACAGGTCAGCATATTTTACATTGTGATCTTTATTTAACAAGTTCACAGCACCTGCAGGTGTGATGGCCACCTTCCAGTGCTATTGGCACAATAATGGCTTTGCCTCAGACAGCTTTCAGTGTAGTCACAAAGCAAGAGACAATCATGTGATGTAGTACAGGGAATAAATCATGATAAGGTGTACAGCGAGAAGGATGCATGTATGTTCTGACAGAACCATATAATGATTTGAGTTGGAAGGGACCTCAAAGCTTCCAACCCCCTGACAGTGAACCCAAAGTTCCAACCCCCTGCCACGGGCAGGAACACCTTCCACTAGAGCAGGTTGCTCCAAGGCCTGTCCAACCTGGCCTTGAACACTGCCAGGGATGGGGCAGCCACAGCTTCTCTGGGCACCCTGTGCCAGCGCCTCA
>JANHGB010054265.1:25944-60317 GCA_026283785.1 Coracopsis vasa
GCTCATGGGTCAAGGAGTGCACTGCCTGGGTATGCATGGACTGATCATTCCTCTATGTCCTACAGCAGGTCACATTTGCTCTTTAGAAGGAATCTTAGTGGCAACAACCAACAATAAATTAACTTCTGACCTACCATAGCATTATCTGGCCAAGAGAGAGTTCTGTCTGCAAGCATGAAGCTGTACATGAAACAGTATTCAAATTTCTTATTGTTTTTTGTACAACTTAGACCGGACAATGCCTTGAACACTTCAAGAGCAAGGTTAAACATATTCAGTCACAGGTTCTTCAGTTCAGAAGCTCAGTTCCTATTTGGACAGCCAAGATGTACAATTTTCCAGCTGTGCCAGTCAAACACAAGGGATTTGCAATCTTTTCACACCTCTGAAAATTAGGCCAATTATCTAAATACCATAAAGTATTTGGCTGACTTAAGGTCTCATCCAGGAGTGGGAGTAGGAATACATGTAGTAATGATCTGAGGTTTTCCATTGCATATATTCCTTTCACCATTTTAACCAGAGCAGTCAAAGTGCTACAAAGACAAGCAGAGATATGAAGCCACGTGGTGAATAAACCACATTTTCTGATTCACCTGCATTGCTGCAAGCAAACAGTAACAAAGCATACACCAAAAGTAACTTCTTGTCACATGATATCTCTAGGATTATGTCCTGGCTCCAAGTGAGAGAAAAACTTTGTCATAATAACTTTAAAAATTGCTCAACAAATACTATTAAACCAGTCTAATTTTCATGTCATTGTGAGTTTCCCAAGATTTTGTGCTGGGGCTGAAATTTTCCATTTTGGTTGATAGTTTACAAATTTGTTTTTGTTTTTGTTTTTCCTTTTTGCAGGGGAGAAATGTAGAAGTAAATGATTAGCCATTTCCAAGAAGAAGACTGAGTTAGTTTTTTTGTGTTGAATTCTGGGGACATTTCTTTTAAGTTCTAATGGGAACCTCAAATTTTACAGCTGGCTGGCTGCTATGGATGGGATGAGTCTTTTTTATTCCCCGTGAGAATCTGCCCAGAATTGGCAAAGTTTCAGGCTTTGAAAAACCACAATTCACACTGTTTTAAGACATTAGGCAACCTCCCCAAAGCTTCCCCCTGCCCAGCTATTCTGTAATCTCAAGTGCCAAGAGGGTGATATGGAGGCTCCAGCCCTGCTGATGGCCCATGTGGGTGCCAGGACAACAACTCCTATGGAAAAGTCTTTTTCAGACTGCCTTCTTAAAAACCTGGGAAATGGAACAAAAAGTGTTAACATTCAAAGTTTAGGAATCACCGAATTTAAGAGTGCTTGCTCAACTTCAGTTTGGTTTCTTATGTCTAAGTGGTGCTCATGCAGATTTTAATAACTTAATGACTCCCTATGTTTCCCATTTCCCAGTGCAGTAAGTCTCTGCTCTAGAAACAGACATGCTGAATGGAGACTTATTTTCAGCATGGCTATCTCGATGCTTTCAAAGCATGGAAAGGGTGAGAAAAAAATAGAAATGAATATTGCAGGAGAAGAAAGGATGGTCTCTTGATCAAATTAGCTGAGTTGGACTCACTTTTATCCTGGAGTATGTTAAGCCCATCTTTGGTCACTGAAACCAAATTTTTCCCACAAGTCATTAACTGTGCATTTCTCACCTTCCATTTATCTGATAAGATCATGGATCCTGACTTGCAGAAGCAGCTATCGTTCCTGGCTACACTGAACATAAAGTGCAAGATCAGGCCATGTGTCTCATACTGTGTCCTCCTAGATCTCACTTTTCATCAGTCTCCTGTGTCTTGCTTCTTCACCAGACCAACGTGGATGACAGCACTCCCTCCTCTCCGTTTTGGAAAGACTGATGAGTGAATATTTGTGAAGCCCCTTGGATCCTGCGGTGGTGAACCCCACAGGAGAAGCCACAAGGAAATGAATAATTCTGTCTTCAGAATGAGATTTGTACTGTAAATAAGGCCTGGGGTCACGCTTCAGGTAGTAAGCAGAGAACAAAATATTGAATTAGGAGAGCACCATCCATTCTGAATGAGGTGCAGGAAAATATACTAGGTATTCATTTAATTAAAGACTTATATAATTCATACACACAAGGGAAATGATTTAAGGTTCATTTTTGAGTTAACAATTGATTTGCAACCTTAATAATGCTCTTTTAAAACAGTGTGTGGGTGGCATGTATGTTTGTTATAGCCTGACAGCCAGGTAATTCGGGGAAAGAGGGAAGCTTTGAGCTTTCAGCCTCTGGTCATTCCTTATGGATAATTCACTACCTGCACATCCTTCCTGGAAGCTGCTACATGTATGTTACAGATGGCTTATAAAAACAAAACAAAACAAAACAAAACCAGAAAGATGTAATGCAATATTTATTTAAAATCCCTGTTTTGGGAAATCACTGAATCATGTCTGTCTTGAGGCATTGTGGTTCCTTTTCTAAATACTTCTTACTGAAGATATTTCACCGTAAAACAGCCAGTCTTAAGGCTGCCTGTTCCAGGGCCAGGGAAGAATTGTTTGAAAGGCAACTCTCAGCCTTTCAAAATTAGAAATTCTTTGTTACAATACCTTCTATTTTCTTTAAGATCAAAACCCACACTTATTTTTTCCAGAATGTTAGTGATTATTTCAAGGGATTTTAAAAACTTGTCCAGAGTAGGCCAATGTGGATCACTGGGGTTTTACTTATAAGGGTGTTATTTTTAATTATGACAGCAGGCACCTGGAGTCTGTCAGGGCTTTTCCTGAACCCAGCTGCATCCTTCATGCTGATCCCACTTCCAGCTTCAGACATGGCCCAACACTATGGAAACAGAAAATTGATGCTGCACTTTGAAGCTGGCACACAGAGAAGATTTCCTGGCTGGAAATGACTGAGTCCCAGTTTGGGGACACTTGTGTACGGGCCTGGGACTGTGACACTGAGCAGAAAGCTCAGGAATTAACCATCGGGGACATCTGGGAACAGGGTTGTTGGAAGCAGAAGAAACCCTGACTGAAACATGAATGACCCACATCAGACACGTGACCAGAATGGGACTGTTTAAAATGAGCAAATTTGGCCAATATTTAATAACATAGGTCTCCAGCTACAATTTGCCCTGTATCATACACATAATGCCAAGCCACTATGGGGGTAGATCCAAACAGCTGGGGCAGCTGTGGTCTTATCGGTGCAACAAAGAGGTGGATACTGCTGCTCCCAACTCTTGTAATTATTAACTGTACACATTAGATTAAAAAAATCCTCAAGAAGCACAAGTTGAGAGCATCTCTAGTGTGTCTTGAAGCCAATGAAATGAAACACATTTTCACTAGTAGGCAATCAATGACTTGTTTGGGGTTTTTTGCAACCACTCGTGCCTCTTGTCAAGCACCTACATCTGTCTTGTGAACATCTAAAATGAGAGCGGCGGCACAAGAAAAGCATCGAGCCTTTGCAGGTCCAGCAGAAGTCACTAAAAATCAAGATCTGACCCTGTAACCTTTAACTTTAACCACCCATGGCTGTATAAATTCTTCCACAAGCAAGATAACACTATCCTGTCTTAGTGACACAGTTTGCAAACTGCAACCAAATTTTATATTCCAATGACAGATACAACTAGTCAGAAGGCACTTTAATGGGGGGAAGAAGCTGTCTTCTCACCTGATGTAAATTGCTTCTAAATCCAAGACCATCCAAGACCATGGTCTTCTTGCTTTCTGGAGGAGGATGACAAAAAATATCTCCTCCTCTGTCCACACATTCCTGTCTCTTCTCTCCTTTTCTGTGTCTCTCTTTTCCTCTCACTAAATAAAAAGACAAGGTTGCTTGCCTGGGCCTCCCAGGAGAGTTTAAAATAACCCTAAAAATGCCGCCAAAAGGACTGTAAACATATCTCTCCCTGGGATGTAATTAGCAGATAGAGCTGTGCAACCAAGTGTATATTTAAAGCAATCTAATAGCCTTTGCCATGATGAAGTCTAACATGCTATTTTGTGTCTGAAAAAGAGAAGGGATCTGGACAACACCTTCACTGTCAAAAAGAACAAATAGCTTGTGAAGGCAATAAATAATATTTGCTCTGTTGCCAGTTCATCAGTTCTTATTTAACCAGCCAATGCAACAAAAGCTTAATGCAAAAATGTGCTGCAACCTTCTTCTACCTCTCCCTCCCTCTTCTGCTCCCTCTCTTCCTCCATCTCTCTCTCTGGGATTGGCTTATTTAAAAACTGTATTTCTGCCTAGGCATTCAAAAATGCTGAATGCCTCAAGCAAACTAGTAGAATAAGCATGTTTCTCTACTGTTTCTTGGCAGAGTCCACTGCCTGAGTCCTGCTTTAAATTAAAGCACATGTGGCTTGAGTTTAGCATTATCATGAAAATGAAATTACCACTTTAGAAAAGTCAAGTTATTTTGGAAGTGAAAACTGCAGGTCAGAGCCCACCAAAATTCCAAAAACTTCCTCAAAAATGTCTTGTTGAAGGTTCAGAGCTGCTGCCGTGGGCAGTGCATCCTTTGGGGTCCTGACTTATAGTCTTCCCCTTCAAGGTTTCCTACATTTGTTAGATGCTCCCAGGAAAACCTTACAGACCTTGGCTCTTTGTCACCAGACCCCTCTGCAGCTCCTCCCCTGGAAAGAGGAGAGAATAAACTAAATCTATCAGAAATCAGCTACATTGACCCGAGACTCATCCTGCTGTTTTAACGTCTTTTTGTAAATTGCCCTGGAACTGGTAAACACAACACTGAAGAACCAGTTGTTTTCTCAGCTACAACCTCTCTGTGCTATTACATTAGTTTTCTTGCCATCACACAAGGGCTGCATGAAAAGGCAGCAGAAGCCCACACTCTCCTGGCTTGGAATGGGCTTTTCTGTACTCTTTTTCATGCCCAGAGATTTAGGCAGATGATAAATCTCACCTGTTACAGCAACATGGTGGTTTTATCAGGGTTTGGGTTTTATGTTTCTGTGTGTGCATGTGTGTACATGTGCATATCTGTACTTTGGTTAGTTAATACTTAGGTTAACTAAATATTTTTCTTTTCCTCTGGGCTTATTTTGATGCAAATTAGATACACTAGGTTAAAAATAAGAACACAGAGATGTAAAGTGCAACTTGTATAGTCCAACTCCTGCTATCAAGAATGTGACAGAAGTGGATGTTGGCTTGTCATGTCATGGTAGTAATGAGGCCATCTATAGGATGCCACTTGCCAAAATCTGAAATGTACCAAATAAG
Organism: Coracopsis vasa; assembly: GCA_026283785.1. Classification (NCBI taxonomy): domain Eukaryota; kingdom Metazoa; phylum Chordata; class Aves; order Psittaciformes; family Psittacidae; genus Coracopsis; species Coracopsis vasa. The sequence continues at coordinate 31,176 of JANHGB010054265.1, forward strand.
TGGATTGTTAAATAAATATATTGACAGATGGGCTTGATTCTTTTGGTCCATAATATTGTTTTTATTTTATTGCAATTCCGCTGGCTTCAGTGGAGTGAAGTCAGTCTCTGGGAGGGTTGGGGAAAAGGAGGAGGAGTCAACTGTCGACATGCCAAATTGTGCAGCTGAATTGGGATGACCAGTGTATTGTATAATCCTGTGGAAACATGTACAATGATTGTGCAAATGGAGCTGGTAATCTGGCTAAGAAGTCAAGCCACAATAACTCACCCTGTCCCCTACACACACAAGCATATGCACTCATACACACAGACAGAAAACTGTGTCTGGAAGAAAATGATTCTTCAGCCAATAACTTCAGAGACAGTTGGAAGGCCAGGAGAATGGTGAGTGCCAAGAAAATTTTCCCCAAGCTAAGAATTAGTAGCACTGCCTGGCCTGTTAAGGTTTGCCAACATGATTGGAATTGGTGGTGAAGTGACTACTGATTTTCAGAGAATTTGGATCAAAACATCATCTATTTAATGGAGCATTTAATAAGATAGGATAGGAAAAGGTAGGATAGGATAGTTCCGTTGGAAGGGGCCTACAACAAACATCTAGTACAACTGCAGGAACCCCTTAGTAGATACCTAAGTTTCCTAACTATAAGCCAGCCCACCTACAACATGAAGAGCTGGAGTTTGACCAAAGTCCCACTATAATTTGGGAGGTAGTCAAGAACAGAAACTAGGTGTCCTGGTTTCAGCAGTAGCAGTCATTCTTCTCTTTCTTAGTAGCTGGTGCAGTGCTGTGTTTTTGACTTTTGGCCTGGTAACAGCACTGATAACACCGTTGTTGTGTCTTAGCAATGTTTAGTCTGAGCAAGGACTTTCTGAGCCTCATACTCTGCCGGGGAGGAGGGGGAGCCAGGAGGAAGCAGAGACAGGACACCTGACCCGGACTGGCCAAGGTGGTATTCCATACCACAGCACGTCATGCCCAGGATGTAGAACTGGGGGCAGTTACCTGGAAGGGCAAGAGTGAACTGCCAGGGGTCGGGCTGGGGTGTCGATCGATGGGGTGGTGAGCTGTTGTATTCTCTCCCTTTGTTATTTCCTTTATCATTATTATTATTGGTAATGGTGGTAGCAGTAGTGATTTGTGTTATACCTTAGTTACTAAACTGTTCTTATCTCAACCCCTGGGAGTTGCATTCTTTTCGATTCTCCTCTCCGTCCCTCCGGGATCTGGGGGGGGGACTGAGGGGGGGGAGTGAGAGAGCAAGACTGTGTGGCTGATTTATGGCTGATTTGGGTTTAAACCACTACAATTCAGCGCTGTGTAAAGTCCTTCTACAAAGTGTTGCATCCTGTGAGTCATATTACCTGAGCTGTATTCTTTGAACTCTTCAGTAGTTCAGAGCATCCTCTTTCCTAGTTTTTTTTTTAAATAATGGATGTAATCCTTCACAAGCATGACACAGTTCCCAAAGTCACACCAAACCCAACATTTACTACTCCCTCAGGTCAGCACCAAAAAAGCATTTGAGTTCGTTTAGGAAAATTCCACAATCTTGTTGAGTCTAACAAAAAAGTGCTCTATGTAATTGAACCTTAGGGTCATAGGACCGTTCAGTTTGGAGGGAGACATCAGGAGATCACTAGTCCAATCTTCTGCTTAGCAGGGTCAGCTAAGATCGTTATTTACTTCAACCGAAATACATAGACTTTCCTATTACATCTGCCTCAGTGATAGTAGCTATATCTTGATGGATAAATCAAAAAGCCCTAGGGAATGTTTAGCTGTCACCAAGGAAAATTGATACAGACTGGCCAATTCCCTTCTTCTGTACTCTTTTTTTGCTTCCAAAACTGGGCAGTTGCATTCAAATTGCCAATGGGAAATAGTCTTTGTCACATGCAAACTGCTAAACCTGGGAACAGGTTGTGAAAGAGCTAGTTGATCAGGAAATAAAAACATTCTGGGCCTGGTTTAAGTATCTCAAAGCATAGACAGAGCCTTGCACAGTTAAACTGGGCAGCACAGATGTAGCCAATGTGTCAATGTCTGAACCTGCAAGGTATGAATTCTAGGGCATTCAGATTTTTGGCAGCTACAGAAAAGGTTGAAAAACAGATTTCTGACTTTTAGCTCACCTTTTATATGCAAATAGGGAAGCCTCTGATTAACAGCACAAAAATAAAATACCCATCAAAAAATGATGACCAAAAGGAAATGTCAAGATCCAATTAAAATCAATGAATTTTTTATCACTGACTTGACTGAAATGAGATGAATGGCATGAATATCATCAATCACAATTTCTTCATCCTGGATAAGATATCAGACAGCTTGTGAGCTAAACAGGGCTGCTTTATAGATCACCAGTAATGCAGCTTCATGTAAGAACTTTATGCCTGTAGACCAGTTAAAGCAAATGCATTGTTTTTAGTTAGAAACTTCATTGATAATAAATAAATTTAAGAGACAGAAGAACTAAAATAAGTGGAACACATGAGCTCATGCAAAATAAACACTCTTTCTTTTTTTCAGTATGATGTAGTACACGCTATTATTTATGAGAAGTTTTTTCTGAATATATGAGTATTACCTGTATTGATGAAGATGATCAAGGGTTTGTTGCTTCAACTTTTTAAATGGATTTTTTCCTATAGAAGTATATAAAGACCTCCTAAAGTATGTGGTAGTCTGACTGTTAGGGAGCTGGATTTGACCATGAGGAAGTTCCTTTCTATGCATAAATCCAAAATCTATTTCACCCTACATATTACTCTAAATTTTAAAGAAAAATAATACTTCCATGACTTTTTACGTACCAATATCACATCACTTTTAAACTACAACCATTTATTCTTGATTTAATTTAAAACCTTATAATAAAAACTTCGTGAAAACTAATGTCTCCACAAACAGGTTCTCAACAGCTTTGTTCTCAGTCTTGCATTGCAAATAATAAAGCAATGGGAGCAAGACTAGTACACTGTTGTGCTTTGATTCATGCTCTGGACAGCGCCAGTTTAAATATATCTCAGACTGCCTGTGGCTCTATTCAATCAGGTCCCCTCATGCAATTAGTTTCCTACCTATCAACATAAGAGCACATTGCTGTGAAGGGCAAGTAAGAGAAGGATGTGAAGGATGTGCACCCTGCAGGTGCACCAGCAACACAGCACAGAAAAAGAGAACAGCCTTTAGTCAAACGATGCAGGCAGGTAGCCAAATCCACACTGACTGCAGATGAAAAGCTGAGGTCAAATATCACCTGAGCAGCACACAGGAAGAAGTTGCTGGGAGGCTGTGAAAGACAACAGATCAGGCAAGGGGATTAGGACCTTGAGTAGAGTCTGCAGTGTCATGCAGGAAGCAGTGTGAACAGCACACCTATGTGTGGTTTTGGACCAATACAGAAGTCCTATGTGACTGATTGAGGATGCCAAAGCCTTTTCAGGCCATCATCACATTTTTATGACAGAGAAAAAGTTCAAATTCAGCAATCCTTGGTGAACATTCTTAATCACTGACATGCTTGGGGCATTGAATGCTTCTCTGGGAAGCCTGTTTCAGTGTTTGACCACCCTCCTAGTAAAAAAATGTTTCCTAATGCCAAGTCTGAACCCCCCCGATGCACCTTTGAACTCTCCAGCCAGTCCTCTCCCAGTTTATATTTGTGCCCATTGTTACTTCATCTGGCACTTGGACTTGCTAAGTTCAAAGCTAATGATGATTGCTTAATGCTAGTATTTGTCCATTATTAAATACTAGTATTTATTAATTAAATATTATAGTACCTAAAAATCTAAATTGGTCTAATGAGTGTGTGTATATAAATGGAGAGAAATAATACATAAATATATTCTATGTGTGCATTTTTCAATGAAAAGCTTTTTGCCCAATTATTCCTCTGTATCCAGTTAGTTTGTATTTCAAGATAAATCAGACATAAAATGAGAAATAATTATCTTAGACTGAACAGAGAAAAAAAGCAGATTAGGGAAACGATCCTGTGGGGAGTTGTGTGATAATTCCTCTGACAGTTACTGTAGAATCATAGAATCAACCAGGTTGGAAAAGACCTTTAAGATCATCAAGTCCAACTATTTCCCTCTTCTGTTTAGATATCTGAAATACGTTAGCTTACTGATATGATGAACAGATCTTGTTGTAGGCTAACAACTGCATTGGGACTTATCATGTGCATGCCTTTCTCCAAGGTTTCGAATATGCAGGAAAGGGTAATAAAGTTGAATTTCTTATTTTCATTTCCTCACATTTTTATAGTACTTGTTTCTCTCCACTTTAAAACTCTCATGTTGGTTTTTTCTCACGAACTGAATTGATGTCCCATTGCAACAACAAAAGGCCAAGTATTCAGTAAGCAATTTACCCTTTTCTCCTCTAGAGTCTGCCAAGGTCATGACTGAAGCACCCAAGGCACTGGTAGTTAGCCTCAGAACAGTGTAATAGAGCTGGTTATTCTTTACCTTCTCTGTTGTGTGATCTTGCTGTGCTCCTATTGACTTCAGTGACTGTAGAACTGGAACTCTTTACAGAGAAACAGCAGCCTTGTTGTAGACCAATAGTAGCAATGCACATTTCCCATCTTGAGCATGCTATTCAAATATTAACGAACACTAGCTCTATTGTATTGCTGGTAAAAATAATTGTTGTCACACAGGCAAAATTGGATAAGTGCTCTCTTTGTCATCTCAATGGATACAGCTCAATTATTTTAGTTGTGAGCTTCCCACAGTGATGTGCTGGGCTATGTCAATACTGATGTGGAAGAAACAGTCCTTGGTCTAAAGTACTGCTAAAGTGCCTATGGCTGTGAAAGTGCCTGTGGCTCATATCAGTAGAGGAAGGTACTATTTTAACACAGTAAAATTCCCTTTATAATCAATAGACATATTTATTGAAAACAGTGCTGTGACAACGTCCCTTTTCTGAGAGAGTTAACAAATATGCCCACATGTTTACTTTTGAGAGGTGAAATGGTCTTTGACATCACACAGAAAGGAAGAAGCTGATTATAGAGTGGCAACATTATCGCAACAAAGCAAACGGTGTTCTGGCCAAATCTGCAGAAAATAATTCACCTTTGGACAAAGAGTAATGCTGGAAAATTTCAGTCAATAAAGAAACATTTTTGAAATATTGAAAATTATCCCAAAAAGTACAAAAGAATATAAAAATATATGCAGGTTTGATTGTAATAGTTTCTGTAATGTTTTTGAATGCTTTTGTGTAATTTCAAGCTAAAGGACTCAATGAGTTTTCATCCAGACATCCTTTCCTTTCCCTGTCACTCCCTTTCTGCTAGGACGAATATGTGTGCCACTGAACCATGTATGCAATTAAGCACTTAATGATAATCTGGCTTTTAGAGTCATTTTATCAGAACCTGTACTTTGTTACCTAGAAATCTATAACTTCATTTTACAGACTAAGTTGTTCTTAATAACAAATTGACACTGTATTTTTCATCGTACCGTTTTCTAAAAGATATGAAAATAATGTGACACCTACTTTCATAAGTCTGGTCTTTTTTTCTGTCTTGTTTTGTTTAACAGATATGTTAGGTCAAGAACCAAGCACGACATTGACATGAGAATAGGTATACATTCGGGATCGGTTCTGTGTGGAGTGTTGGGTCTGCGGAAGTGGCAGTTTGATGTCTGGTCATGGGATGTGGACATCGCAAACAAACTCGAGTCAGGTGGAATTCCTGGGTAAGGCGACTTGTATTTCCAACAGTCAGAAAACACTGCCAACACAGCATTGTGTTGGCAAAACCTTGCGAACTGATTAACTGTCTTGTATTATCTCATCAACTATAACTCAGAGCCCAAATTTCTTAGTTAGATGTTGACTATTCCTGAATTTTTCCGGGCTTCATTCTTTCATTCTGTGCATGAAAATGCTGTTGTGAGGCACCAGGCTGTAACTTATATTATTTCATAAGCACAAAGTGTGTGTAGAATGTGTTCATAGGTTGTTACACTAACAACAAGATGTTATGGACAGCAGGCTCTCTAGGAAGTCTTTTTAATAATTTGATGCTTTAGTAGATGTTTTGAGACATTTATGTCAACCTGTCTGATGTGAAAATACATGGTTTTCCATTGAGCTGCCTAGTCTTTCTTTGTCAGAGGTGGCTGATTCATCAGGAAGATAGAAAGTTATTTCTGGCTGACATGGCCCAGATCTTACAGTAATTTTGAATCTATGAATCCTAAATTTGAAGCAACAGTAGGGGTTGCAGGAATCCTCTGTTCACTTCCAGTTCCCCCAACCATTGATGAAAGATGCAGCAAAATTCAATTTTTGGCCATGGAACATAAGAGCAATAGCAGCGGACAGCATTATGCAGAAAAAATCTAAGTGATTCTGTCATATTGAGTAAGCGAGGTTTGAAGTCATCATATCTGAGTCATGTGCTGTACTTCCTACACAAACATCAGGATCTGTCATAGCTGTCATTTCCAGGAAGTTAGAAAGACATTTGTTTTATATTGTATTTGCAAATGCATTACTCTTCCACCGTTCTCTATAGTAGATCCTAATATCAACATATATTCTTAGAATCAGCAGAAAATGAAACAGTTCATGCTCTGAAAACATCTGTACTCTCTATATGTCACCAGTGTATAAAATTGCAGAAAGAAAATTCTTTCCCTGATGCTTTGTCCCACATCTTAGCCCCAGACGAATAGAAAAGGTTACATGCTGCTTTGTTAACATTATTGCTGGTTAATGCGTGCAAGTAGTATGGCTATTAATGAATAACCCAGAGAATGTACCACCTTGCTGTTGATAAAATGTCTGGCTAGGTTGCAGTCTATTGGAGCAGAACTATTTCCACCCCTGTATATCAGTTTGCCAACCGAACAAAGCCTGTATGTGACAGCAATTCACTAAGTCCTTCAAAACAATGACTTACATCAGGCTTTCCTAGTGTACAGCGGAGATTTAATATAGCAGTTGACTTCAGCCCCTCCTTACTTCTTCCCGCTGCCAGCATTCAAGTCCCTCTGCTTGCCACAATACTGAGATCATTCCCATTCCCAGAGCTGCACTGTTTTCCTGTGTCATCAGATAAGCTGCTCTGGGGTTATAAGTGGTCCTGCTCCCACAGCATGAAATACAGCCGTTTCCTGAGCATACAGCAGAGGGAGGCAACTTGCCCACCCAGGATGGGGCACAGATCCACAGTCTGGGGGTAGGAAAGAAGAGGTTCAGCTCTTCCCCTTGGTGGTTGCATATTGCCCTGGGACCTCTTAAGCATGGGTCATTCAGGAACAGATTGCCCTGAGTGAATGAGCATAAGAAGGCAGCTCAACTATTGTGGAAGGAGGCACTGGGGAGCACAGAGGAAAAGTAATCATTTCTGGTTCTTTGAGAGGAAAAAAGAGTCCTCAACACCTGAGAGGAAAACCATGTAAGATCCTATAGTATTATTTCAGAGACACTCTTCTGCAAGGGACCCATCTTCTAATAGTTTTCATGTAGTATATCTAGGTATTAACTAACTTGTGGTATTGAATTGGTATAAAATGTAGCTAATTATCAATTTTCCACTATATATCAATGACAAGGTATCATCTAAAACTTTGGACCTGATATATTTTCAACAGTAGGACAGGTTATACTTTTATTTCAATCTCAGGTTCACAATTTACTGTATTCACATAAAATTAGAAAGACATCTCTCCATTATACGCTTTAAGTTACTTGAAGCAAGCTGTACAAAAGGTGAAACTAGGAAATATTTTTAATCTACCAAATGTTTATTAATATTTGATCTATTTAAGGGCATTACATCAAAAGCCAGATCCACATTCTAATTAAAGCTGTTATCATTTCCATTATAAAATCCTTATTTCAGGACTTTATAATGCAATCTTCCATAATTATATTAATTGAAACTCAGCACAGAGGTAGTCACCCTGGCATCTAAGGTGTTACTTTCTTTTTCTTTCTTCTCTTTGCTTTTCTTTTTTTTGTTTAATTAATACTTTGCTTAAATCAATTTCCCCTATTTGGGTTTCTAAGAGCTATGACATGCATTATCTTTCTGAGAGGTCATACACTCTGGTTTTAAAGTCCAGGACAAAAGTTGCTTATATTTGAGAAACATTTTTACTGTTTTTTGTTGTCAGTTTTACTGACATTTGACTACAAAAAAGAACTAACCTCTGTGAACATTATAACAGCATGACTTCAGACAGTTGTATAAAACCTGAATTGACTTCAGAGGGGAGCTGAGACCATGTTACAGAATGGCTGAGGTACAAGGTTTTGAGCTTTTAATTAAATACTGATATTTAATACTCCACATTGGCCTAGTTTGTGTGAAATTCTGATACTCCTGGGCATTTCACACTGCTTAAAGACAACCAGCACATTATTTTCTGGCAATACATGCACATCATATGTGTGCTTATGGCCTCTTACTCAATTGCTATTTTATGCATTTAACTCTTAGTGGCATCCTTCAAATTCCAGAAGAAAGTTCCCAAGGGGCATGCTAGGACCATTTCCTTAAATGGAGATAATCTAATTTGTGATTCTGGAGAAAAATGCCTCAACATGTGTCACCAAGAAATGGCCAAGAATTTTAGTTGACACTGAGTTTTAGGAATCTGTCTGCAAGTCCGACTTTCAGGAAGTGCCATTTATCCAAAGTCTGAAAAAAAGAACCCATTTTAATGGAGTCACTACTTCTATTTGTTTGAGTTAGATAAATGTCTAATGCAGATCTCCTTTTACTGCATATATGATGCTGTATTATAAAGTATAGAATGGCTAACCATGTGGATGTTTTTTAGAGGTGTCTGCAATTTATTCTACATGTAGGAATTTGAATATTTCTTAAAAATAGAAATAAGAAAGACCCCGCAGGTTTGGTTGTCAACATCCAAAGGACTATCATGTTTTTTCAAAATTTGGGCTTTTTTTAAGTCATCTCTTTAATTCTACTTTTGCAAAAGCTTTTTGAACTCATTGCTTAGTCTTACCAGAAATTATCACCTTACTTGCGTTTGTATAATTTCCCTATTTCCCTAATTCACTTCAGATGCAATCAATCAGACCACTAATTTCAACTGTCCAAGCTACTTCAGGTAGCTGAAGGAAATTAAAGAGCTTCACATAAACTGCTCTAATGCATACCACATATTTTCCTCTCACCATAAGTGGTAATTTTAATTCACTATGAATAGTATTTTACTCAGGAAGGTCTGCCATTAAACTACTACTGTAAGCAAAGGTATCAGGTGTGAATACCAAAGTGATTTTCCTGTGATAGGAATTTGTGCATTCATGAGATCCTACTGATATGAAAAAGTCTTGAGAGTATTTGCCCCCAAATGAAGCCTGTTTGTTGACTACACTATTTAATTTTCCTTGTAGAAATCATCATATACAATAGAAAATCTTCTATTTTTCCATCATATTAAAAATGATACAGAGTTCATAAACTCCTTTTTACCTATGTGTATTAGAGCACAGTCAGTATTTGCTACTACTTATTTATTTCACTCACACAGGAGAATTCACATCTCCAAAGCCACTCTGGACTGCCTGAATGGGGATTATAAAGTTGAAGAAGGGCACGGCAAAGAGCGTAATGAATTCTTGAGGAAACATAACATCGAGACCTATTTAATTAAACAACCTGAGGAGAGTCTGTTGACTTTGCCTGAAGATATTGTGAAAGAGGCTGTCAGCTCCTCTGACAGAAGAAACAGTGGAGCAACATTTACTGAAGGATCCTGGAGCCCTGAACTTCCATTTGATAACATAGTGGGAAAACAGAACGTAAGTCAAACATCTTTTAATGTAATCAAGTATGAATGCATGCTTGAGTGCATTTCAATAATGGAAGCCTCAGAGGAGACATATTCATCTTTAACCTTTATTCTAACACATACTGTAACAGCAGAGGATTAAACAAATTGTTTCAGGGCAGAAATAAATCATGTATTCAAACTGAGGAAATGCCAGTGGACCAGAGGTTTTCACATTTTTTGCCAACTGAAATTAAATACAACATACACAGCTTAGTTTTAGTTGAACCAGTTCATAAAGAAGTAAATTAAAAGTAAAGCAAACCTAATGTTACTATACTAGCTGAGATGTTCTAGTCAGAGTGTGTACCTCATTGCACAGCTTCACTGCATTGCCTTGAGTGAACAGGCATTTTGCCAGAGGAGAAAAACATAGTGTAGGTTATTCATACATAAGGGAAAGAAAAAGTTCTACCTTTAAAAAACACCTCATGAAAACAGCTCATCCATTCTTCGCTTTTTTTTTTTAATAAAAATTATTAATAACTTACATTCTAAGATAAAATTAAAGTTCACAAGCAGGAGAGTTACACTCTAAGGTAAAGTGTAGCTCAACGGAAATATGAGAGAATAACAGTTGCTCCTGATCAGAGATTTTCCAAAAGCACTGCATGGTTAATTGCTAGCACCCTGGGAACCAGCAATTCTTGGACAGCCATAAAAATACCTTGGTGAAATCTGCTTGCTTAGAGAATTACAAACAGAAAGTTTAAAATGCCCCCAGACTCTTCACTGCATTTGAAAGGTCGATGAGTCTTTATGAAACAAAGTCAGCTGGAGGTTTCTTCCATTTTTCTGAGGGATCTGTAATGACATGATATATCCTTTCTTTTCCTGCACATACTTAGTCCTACTTGTCTGCACTGTCTGTTGAACTTCAAGTATTGTTGTGTGAAGGTCTTGCTTTGTCAACTGTCTTCTGCTTCTTACAAATCTGCTCAGAAGTGTAAAGCCTTCAAAATCAATCAATCTATCTGGTAGTGTCTTCGTCTCTTCAAACAGAAATGGAGCATGACATAGTTTGCTATTATATAAAACATGTGTTTTATATATGTTCTGTATATCTGTGTATCTGCATGTACACTGCCTTTTAGTATTCTCTGTATTTTGTTTTCCCGTTTCTATATTCTTATTCCATTAGGAATAGAGGTATGGGTGCATGTTGCTGTGAATATCTTCTGACCTCTGTTTCTTCTTCTTTTCCTTTAAGACATTCCAATTTCTGTAGTCCAAAAACTCTATACTGAGTAGGCTATCATTTCATTGATCATTTCCTCTGCTAAACCTGACCTTGATGCTAACAAAAACAAGCGATGAGATAAAGGACTAGTGTTCTTATTTTATTATTGAACAAGTCCCACCCAATAAACTAGTAAAAAGCCCATGAAAATCATTGAAATAGGCATAACTAAACATTTGTTGTAAAGCAGAGTTTTGTCTTATGACAATAGACATTTTTAGAATAGTTTCTCACTGTTTTTTTAAGAACTTGTTTTTGTGCTGGAAATAACTATAGCTTTGTATTACCCAGATTTACAATAAGCTTTTCAGTGGAGACAAGATTTTAAATATCTGTTATTCCATGTGTGATTCAATTATTATGTAATTTTCAATTTTAAAGTTGAGACAATAGGCATTACTGCACATAAATAATGTATTTCAGCTCCAAATTCAGATGATAGATTCAAATTGTACTAGGATGTAGTAGCTTTTTTCAGTCTTGGACAGAATAAGCATTTAATAACATTAATTATATAGCCAAAGTTCACTAGCAGCAGCAGATGTTGAGAATCCAAGTAGCAGCAACCCAACAATGAATCACTTCATATTTTTTAATATTTGCCAATAGCATTCAATTGATTTATTTACCCAACATATGTTATAACAAAATTTGAGCATCTCTGAACATGTTTCTTACATTTAGCTGTAGTTGAGTTAGGAAGAGTATGGAATGGCAAAGCCTCTGGTGAGTTCTCTTACCAAAATCAGATTCATCACAAACCGTATTCTTTACCTCAAACACATTTCCCATGGGCAGCCTAAGTCAGTGAATGAAGATACGTTGATATATCTTAGAAACAGAATAACCACTCTTTATGTATGCAGCCACAGACCTTAACAAAAACGACACACACCTAAGGCACATTTAACACCATGTGCCTTGGCTCTAATGGTGAGGCAAGCCAAGGATTCAAGTGCCTGCTCTGAAATTCAGACCATGCCCAATATGGATGGAGTTTTCTGTTATAGAAACAAATGTCTGGGCTTCTTTCATAAAGCAAAGGAAGTTGGACAGAAGCTATTTTATGTAAAGAGAGTGAAGGCCTCCTGCTATAAAAGAAATTAATAGCTGAGGAAGTGTAATTTCTTTGGTAAGTCTTACCAAACAAATAGCTGAAGGCTATAATATGGTCACTGTGTGTGTGGTGCTGGAGGCACCTGATGAGCCTGTAGTGATGTGAATTAGGAAACAAAGCATGCTAAAATGTCTATATCTTCTACAAGCATATTTTAGTGGTGGCTGCAGTGAATCTTAATAGTTATCGTAGAAATTATACTTAAAGGCTGACAAGATGACAGACAAGTATAGACAGCAGAGTGTAACTCAGTTCAAAACCAAAGTGCTTGCAGTTGTGCACCTACTGACAGTGCCTACTGCCCCAGGTGTCGATCTCCCACACCACTCTGCTCCTAAATATAAGGGTCTAGTGCTACCTGTGAAACATATTGATTAAAAGCTTGATTCAGCCTCACACCAGCTGATCCCTACCACCAACCAGCAGTGCATGGCATTCCCATAGGTCTTATGCCGTATTTCCTAGCTCCAGACTGCTGTCCAGCATACCCTAGGGCATGTCAGCTGACAACAGTTCTGTATGATAGGACAATTGAATGTACCCTGTGTGTATATTACTGATAATAGAAACTTAGACTCCAAGCATCTAGACACCTTCATTTAGGTGTTTTCCTGTTGAACCAAACCCTCTCTCTTTAAACATGTGACTTTGTTTTGAAAAAAATATAATATGAAGCCTTCCTATAGTTTTCTAAATAGCATTGATTTAAAAAATCCCTTCTTGAGGTCAGGGTGCTTGGACTTGTTGCATGAAAACTTTGCAGGAAGGAGGTGAAAACGAATTCAAGCTACCTTTAAAAATCTCTATATAATATGTCTGAAGTTGGAGGTTTATTATTTACTTGGTTTAATTCATCATATCTTTAAGTCTTAGATGCAAGTTTGGCTAGGGTTTTTCCTGGCAGAACCTTGTGTGTGTTCCTATTCAATGAATAATTATTGTCAGCATCGGGAAAGTTCAGAAGCCTATTGTAGAATTCACAGCCATACCTTCCTGTGAATTGCTGTTCACAAAAGTGTAGGAGATGTAATAGGGAGAGCTAATATTTCTTTACATTGGCATACCAGAGTTTTAAAAGACGCAGAGCAAAGAAGAGACGAGAGATAAAATGTAGTTAAAAAAATATTGTTGAGACAATAATTTGCATGATATTTTTCACTGTTGTTATTACTAATTACAGGGAAGTAATTTTCATTAGTATGTTTATAGGTGTGAAGGAAAGAAGACTCCACTAAACTCAATTTCCTTGTTATCCTCTAAAAATAAATGCAACTTCAGAGTCCATTTTTGCACCAATACTACTGGCACCATTGCCATACTGGTGATATTGTGTCATGTTCATCTTCCATCAATTGTAAATCACTTCATACATTCAGCAAGAAGACAATTCTTCATATTAATCAATTTTTAAAATATAATGTGAAGCAAAATGTAGTCACCTACTGGGATGAATTGAAGTTATTTTCCTTTTCAGTGGATATATAACAATATGAACTAATTCTAAGGTATTAATGCACACAACTTCATCTGATTAGATATCATGGTTTAACAGTGACTTCAGACACACTTGTGTAATTTCACCACCACAAATTGATGATAACTTCTCTTCATAGCTCAGTTTAAAAGAGATAGGAATACCTAAACTTAGGTTGTAGTAATACAGTATGTGCGTAGTGTCTTAGTGTGTAGTAATATAGTATTTATCCAGTTGACTCAGTAGATTGTTTTTCTGGGATGTGGCTCTAACCTTAATTTCCACCTCAACACCAAGGATAAGATATAGATCCAGGCATAGCTGAAACTTTAGTATGAGAAAAGTTTCCTTGATACTTATTTTCTCCAAATGCTGATGGTATTGATTTTCTGCACAGAAGATGGGGACATTTGGGTGGTTTGCCAAACCTTCTGTACGGAATTCTTTTTTCTACTAAAAAAAACAGGAAGTTTGCTGTTCACTTAAATAGACAGAAGATTTCCATCCTGGTATCCTTTTCCACCTCCATTTTGGGCTTTTAAGTTACTCATCAAAAGATGGAATATGAGAAAACAAGATACTGTCATCTGTGACCACAGAGTCCTTTGACTTTATTTTAGAATTGTAAAGAAAGTTGTCTCTTGGGGTTTGGTAGTGGGTACCTGAGCCCCTTTCTGTGTTTTAATGTGCTCTCCAAGATTCATTAGAATGTAATTGCTGACTATAACTTGAATGTGAAAAAGGGAAACCTGCATATATAATTTGCTGTACTTATCCCATGATCCAAAACAGTTGGCTTTCCAGAGAAATCTAGGGATAATCCATCCCAAACTCCTGTTTCCAACAATGCCTACTAGGAGATATAGCAGAAGATCTTTTCAGCAGAAACCTATGGGGAAAACTTTTGTCAAGTAGAAGTGTATTTCTTATCCATATTAATTTTGAAATGTCTTATGCTACGATGTATGAAGGTTTATCTCCTTTCCACCCATTAACATGCCTTAATCCTTGGGAATATCATAGGTAGTAGAGTTTATTTTCCCATTCAAGTGGAAAAGTGATGCTTCACTATGGTTTGTGCCATGAAATGATACCATGAAACTGGATTGAGTTATTCTCTTTATGAAAGCAAAGTCTAACTCTTTCCTGAAGGTGAAGCACCCTTCATACTATCTCTGCTAACTTTCTCTGCAAAGCTATGCAATAGTATTTATTTCTTATTCTTTTTATTAGTCAGTGAAATACCAAAGGAATGATGCATTCAAGACAACATTTAAAATAATAATAAGAATTACAGTTAAATTAAATCATATGGCCTAACTGTAATCTAGACTGGCTAAAATATACCAGTAGTGAAGAAGAAAACTCATGCTGAAGTAATCAGAAATGTCACCTTCTTCACTCCTGCCTTAACTGTTCTGTTCCTTAACTACACACATCCAGTAACTTTAAGATCAAGAAAAAACATCATTACTCTTTTGTGACTTCTGTTTTGTGACTTCTGTTTTCTGTAGCTTTTGTTCTTATTTGTTAAAACACACCACTGAGTCAGATACCGTGCTGTGATTTTGGTGTGTACTCCCCTCATGCATGCTCTAATAATTAATTAGCAGGATCTGGAAAGGGGAATATTGTCCTAGTGTGCAGTGCAGCAAGAAACCTGTATAAAAGATGGCATTAAAGTGCTCCCCTTAACGTACTGTATGTGTTTAGTGGAACAGACTTATTTTTTTACACTTCTATAAATTTCATTGAATGAATTGCATGGAATGCTGTAATGGTTTGCAATGCAACATGAACTAAAACATTGCATTTTTAACCCAAGGGGACCAGCAGGTTTATTCTGTTTGCATGTGCTTTCCCCTAGACTCTGGCTGCCCTAACAAGAAATTCAATAAATCTGCTTCCAAACCATCTTGCACAAGCTTTGCATGTCCAGTCTGGGCCTGAGGAAATTAACAAGCGAATAGAGCACACCATCGACTTACGGAGTGGCGATAAATTGAGAAGAGAGCATATCAAGCCTTTTTCACTGATGTTTAAAGACTCCAGCCTGGAGCATAAGGTAGCTGAGTCTTGGTAGCTGCATTATTCGCAACTCGAACTGTAATAAATGTCCACTGAAGTCGAGATGCTGTAGGTTCTGGCTTGAGTTGTTTGTTTCCTGGTCTTTTCTTTTTCATTTTGTTTCAGTTTTCAGAAGTTGGGACTGAGCTAGCGGTCATAATAGACAGTGTCATGATGCCGGTGTTACAATGCTGCAGTGATTATGTTTCATTTTTGGAAAATACGTACACTGAGCAAAGTCTGCTTCTGAAAACAATAGCAGTTTGCCAGGTTTTACTTGCTGTTGAGTAAAGCAGTTTTCTGTCAGATGACAGGCTGCTTTGGCACAAAAGGAGATTTAGCATATTAATAAACTGACATTTCTATTCAAAACATATATATATATTTATGTAGATATGTTTCTTTCGTTTAGTCATAGAACCCATCTGATGTCCTCTAGGCAGCTGCTATGTTTAATTCAAGTAAAAACTAATATGTCAACTTTTTGTTTTAAACATCCTTTTTTTTTTAACATCTGCTTCTAAGAGGTAAATATAACAGCAATTTAAGAAGGGGAAAGAAAAGAACCATGCTCTAATCCAGCACATTGCATAGGTCAGATTTTAAATATTAATTAAGTTTTCAATTGCATCTGGGTGACAAAAAGCCTGTTTAAAAGTCAACATTTTTAACAGCTTTGATACATTTTCTTCTCAGTATGACATTTCCAATGGAAAACTGCACTGCAATGTTCGGAAAGTGGTGCTTTCAGTCAATTTTTCCTTAAGTGTTAGTCCCAACCTGCAAGCACAGGCAATAGAAACACAAAATCCTTTCAGTAAAGTGGACTGAATCATTTTTCTATCTTATAAAATGGACTGGGTTTTAGCATTACATAGAGGTAAAGCTTCGAAAAATAACAACATTGCTTTATTTGCTTTGGTTCATCCGCCTTGAAGAGCTGGACAGTTGCTGGCCAGCAACCTCCTTGCTTGTCTTCAGGATGGTGAGGCATCATGAATATACTCAGAGAAGGACAGGGAATGCACAGGGGTGATGGGGAGTAAGGACAGATGAATCAGAATATCCTTTTCATCACAGGCAGGAGAAATGTCTTATGGACAACATGGGAAATGTCCCTTCCCTCCCCATTCTCCTGTGCTGTAATTACAGGTTTGTCCCAATAGCCTTAATGTTAACCCATAGTCTAAAGGCTGTCATGAAAAAAAATAATGTGTGAACTGGTTTCCTACAGAAACTAGCTATTTCCTCCATGTTATCTTGCATTACTTTCACTTTCTTCCTTCTTCCTGCCCATTTAGAAAACAAAACAAAGCAAACTCAGATTTAAACTGGGATCTCATAAAGCTTTTTCATCAGCCTTTTGCTTCTGCTCTCCCCCTAACCTTTCAGTCTAAAATGATGTTTTCTTCTAGCCATTAACATTTTGCAGCTGCTTGCATGACCTTCTATGTCAGCATCTTGAGCTGCTCCTTGCAGTGTTGCTAAGCAAGAAAACAGTCTATGTCTACGGGCCTCACAATTCCCACTGCCATTTTCATTTGCTGCTACTCAGCTCTGTTCAGAGCAGTGGCAGCTTCAAGTATGAAGTAGTTCTGAAGTAAAGTAAGTTCTTCTATGCAACATCCTCTGCCTTCACATTTAGACATCACACTTTCAGACAGCACTGGCATTTGCCTAATACATATTCCTTTTATCTGTAAGCACTTCTCACCCCAGACTGCAGTTACTCAGTAGGCAGAATAACCAGAGCCCATAGCTCAGATCCTGATCGACAAGTTAACTTTGTTCAATAAGAATTGTATTAATGCTCAGTACCCCAAACCATGAAGAATTGAGTAATCATGTGAACAACAAATTGTATTTCTTCCTCCTGTATTAGTAGCAGAAGTACCATATCATGGGATCATAAATCTTTTGGGTGACTTGAATAGATGTGAAATGTCATGCTGGACTTCTGTTTAAGCAGTCTGGGTTGCTCTGGGGCTTTTTTATTGTAAAACAATTGCAGACAGCAGATTTACACTACCAATGAAAGTCCCATTTTATTTCCTTTAAGGTTTCAGGAGGTTCAAAACAAATTTCCAGAATCAGCATGCCCAAAACTACCATGAGAGCCAGCACAGCTCCTGGTTTACAATGTTTTGAATGAGTGGTATATCACAGTAGTTTAAGCCACTGGTACACCTTCCCACTCCTATCTTATTGCTCTATATCCTTCCTGGTAATAGAAAAATGTAGATTCCACAGCAAACAGTAGCAGTTGCATATAGTATATATATTTCCTTGATCTCCTTGATATATAATATATATATTTCCATATGAATTTCATAATATTTCATTCTTTAGAATATTTTTGCAGGATCTCTATGCAGTATATTTTATAGATTCTTTACCTAAATGGACTAGTCACTACTCACTTGTATTTCACTCATTAGCACTTGACCTCTCATTTAAAGATGAATTCACTCTCTATTTTACTACAGGTTATTTTCATAAATATGATGTGGGCAGATAGAGCAAAAGACTCATCACAGGACAGTACTTCTAATGGTACCATGAAAATGTACTGTGGGGTTCCAAATATGTGATAGCTCATAAGGAAAGTCTGATACTATTTTAGATGACTTCCAGTATATTATCATGATGCTCTGACTAAATAGCAGTGACTTAGAAATATCAGACATGATATTTCATGCAGGATAGAACATAGTAACAGGGCAGGGAATTTTATATGCTGGTAGGGTTTTTTGTTAAGGGAAATTTCCAATATAAAGATTTTAATAAAGATATTCCAAGTCTTCCTACATATTTGCATTAGGTTTATAAATAAGACTGGTCTTACAGGTGAAGTGTTTACATATTTTCTGTGAGGTAAGCACACTGAGAATATCAAAAAGGCTTTGAATTTCACAGTAGAGGTTTTCTTACGTCAAAGATGAGACCTAAATATCTAAGTTTCTCTGTTTCAGAATTTCTGTCGGGCAAGATAAACATAAATTAAATGAGTAGGAAAAAAAACTGCCCTTCCTATATTTTGTACCCTTGCAGACATGAGCCTCACTGCTTTCCTTCAACCCAAAAACTTCCAGTGGCAAGCAGGTCTGCAAGAAACACTGGCCAAATTCTATGTCTCTTTAGCATCTTCCTTTTTGTAACTGATCAACAACTGAACCTGTGTCTACCCTTTGGTATTCTCAGGAGTTCATCCATCTCTTCTTCTACCTTGGGCTTCCTGAAACATCTTCTGTCCCTCCCCTGTATTGCAGAAGCTTTTCCAATGGCACAAACAACACTGCTCTGAAAAAAGGAAAAAAAAAGACTTCCTTCTCATCCATATGGTCCTGGGTCAGACAGCAGCAGTGAGGATAAGACCAAAAACTTTACTCTCCAGTGCACAAACATGTTTTCTAGGTGAACATGTAAAGCCTATTATATTACCGGTACTCTCTTTTCAAACAGCCTTGGGTAAAGAGAGAAGAGGTGGAGAATAAACAGCATTACCTGGCAGAGGAAACTGGCTTTCTTATGCAAGCTCAGTTTCAGCTAACTGCTGGGCTAACCAGGAGATAAAGAGTTCTCCCCCAGCAGCACAGGCAAATGGCTCAAGCTACATGAGAAGAAGGAATAAGCCTTTGCTACACTATAGGCAAGTCAGCAGTGCAGGCAGGTCTGCGGGATGTTGCTGCTAAGGCTTTCATTGCAGCGTAGGTCACATCATGATTCTTCCCACCACTCTACATAACTATAGTTAGCTACATGCCTCCCCATACTTATGGAAATGCCTTGAGGTTTAGTCTATCCTTCAATAACTTCCCCAAGTCATTAAGGGGTAGACTGCTACAGAAGTGCTTACTTTATCATTAGTGTTTGTGCTGCCTCAGAGATGCTAGCAATTTCTCATCATGACATTGTTACTGATTAGACCAACAGCATTCATCCTTTTGACATAATGCTCAACACAGCAGGCAATTCCATGTTTGTGTTTCATTCAATTAGTCTGCTATAATTTCCCTAAGGAACAGTTGGGATTTCATGTTATATATTAAGGAATGTACTTCTCTTTTTCCCTTTGGTTCTTTTTATGCCGCAACCGAAAAAAGCCCCAGTTCATTATTTTAGTGGACTGATGCAGTTGTTTTTCTGCACATGAAATCAAGGTCAGTGCCTCTGAGCTTCCGGCAGCAAAATGGAGTTGCCTGTGAGCACTATCAAAAATCGTGTCAAAGTGATACTGCCAACGGCAGACACAGGGTATAATCACAGCAGAGGGTTCAAAATGAGGGACACCAGCAAATAACCCCCTCTCTTTCTCATAACAAATGGTAGCGGGGAAGAAAGAAGCCTTTTTCCTATTTCAGGAGCTTGAGACTGTTTTGATCAGATACGTATAAATGTGATTAAGTCCCTACCAAAGGTTCATGTAGTGAATATAGACTAAGGTAAAACCTTCCTTCAAAATCAGATTAGCTATAAAATGCAGTTCATAGCTGAAATCTCTCAACGTATGTTCCTGATCCATTTCTTAATTGGCTTTAATTTTTCACAATTATGATGCTTTCTAGGCATTTATAACTGCAGTTTGCCTTGTTTCCAAATCACTGGAGAAAGATTCTGATATCTTTTTGACTGATTTCTTTTTGTTCTGCACATGTAACTCTTAGCTCCTTCAAAACTACAAGAGATTAAATAAAATGGAATTATTGTGCAGAGGAGGAAAATGACTGGGCCAAGGCTTCTGTGGGATTCTTTATTAGGTGAAGAAAATTCAGTGGCATCAGTATAGGATAAATAGACTTACAGAAATATGTCTATGGACCAATCTTCATCTACTGTAAACAACTGGAGTTTAGCTGCATAAATGCCAGCTGAGGACTTGGGTAATGTTTCGACTTTCTTTGGTCTACTGTGATTCACTGGTATATCTGTTCCTTCTCTTCTTGATAACTCCCATAGAAGGGGAACCTGTTAGCCTTTCCAATGGTTTGATATGCTAGAGAAAAATACTTTTACAGTAAATCACAATAATGTTGCACTTCAAATGGACTTTTACATAATAATACCTTCATTTTCTCCTTGGAGAATGACAAGTTTCTGCACAGCCTCTGGATAAGTCAGGATACAGAGATCATGATCCACATCCCAGATAGTCACAGAATGTCCCATTCTGTGTTCTTTTCTTAAATAAGAAAAGATAAAATGGAATAGTCTCAGTTTGGCAGCATGAAGACACCTCTGTAACATCATGCATGCAGAGTTGCAGCTGACTTCAGTGTTTGTCTTCAGGTGAGGAAACCCATGGTACCTCTGGTTATTAAGTATTTTAATAAGCTATTAAATATTAAATGTTCTACTCAACATCACAAGCCCCTAGTATCTACTTGGGATTTAAAGTACTTAATTTTGAAAAAGAGGCAACCAAGTAAAACAATTTTGCATTGCAAATTACAGAATTTTTCTCTTTTGGATAAAGTATTTGACCAGCTTATAAATGATTCATTTGCTGTGTTTCATTTTTAAAAACAAATTCAGACCACTGATCTATTAGATCTTCCTGTTAATTTTCCCAAAATCTCCTATATGCATCAGTCTTTCTGAAAGCACTCCATGGGTTAACAGCTAATTTACTCTTCTGTTTGTTTTCTTTTATTCTAGTATTCTCAAATGCGGGATGAAGTATTCAAATCAAACTTGGTGTGTGCATTTATTGTCCTTGTATTTATCACCGCTATCCAAAGCTTACTTCCTTCTTCCAGGTAAATACAGAAATATATCTCTATACACCTGAAGGCACTCTTGGGAAAACGGTGGGATAACATTTCTAGAATTGATGTGGAATGAGCTGTTCAAATCTGCTTGTTCCCAAAAGTGGAAATATTTTTCACTTTTTTACCAATATTAACTACTTCTGTATCACATTATCTGCAGCTACATGCTTTTATGTGAGACAGCACAAAAAAGCATGTATCTTTTATGTCTATTGACATAATGTTGCTATGTTTTTAAGCCGAAGTCTACTAAGTGGGAACTTTGGGTTACAAAAGCTTAACACAGTATGGCCTGCTGCTTCCACTGTTAAGTAAAACGTGATCCAGACAGTGGCTCTTTGCTAAAAAAAATTGCTGGTAATCACATTGGAAATCAGTGTTTTGGTTTTGTTTCTTACATGCCATGTAAGAAAATCATACTGTTGTGCTTTGTTGCTGATGGTACGTATTATCCAGCTGGGAAAAGCAATCTTGTGCCATTAAGAAGAAGCAAGGAGGTGAACTGGTAGATCTTTTCTCACTTCTGCTTTTATTTGGGCTGACCAAGCAACAACTTCCTCTCAAGGTGAAGAAAATGTGACATAACTGAGACCTCTGTATCCACATGTTTCACAGAATCAAACCCACAAATTGGCATTTTTGTCTACTATTTAATAGTGAGAACACACACAGTGTGTGCAAGGGCCGAGGTCAGTTTTCTAGCAGTTGTCTAGCCAGTAGAACTTGACTGCCACTAAAACATGCCCTAGTATCATTTGCCCTTCAGACAGAGTAAGTGCTAAAATGGAAACGCCCAGATGTGCATTCTCAGATGGTTTCTAATACTCAAATGAACATTAACTGTCTGCTTGTAGAATCACCTTGAAAATACAGTATTTGTATAAGAATCATAGAATCATAGAATAGTTAGGGTTGGAAGGGACCTTAAGATCATCCAGTTCCAACCCCCCTGCCACGGGCACAGACACCTTGCACTAAACCATGTCACCCAAGGCTCTGTCCAACCTGGCCTTGAACACCGCCGGGGATGGAGCATCCACAACTTCCCTGGGCAGCTCATTCCAGTGCCTCACCACCCTCACAGTAAAGAACTTCTTCCTTATATTTAATCTAAACTTCCCCTGTTTAAGTTTGAAACCATTACCCCTTGTCCTGCCACTAGAGTCCCTAATGAAGAGTCTCTCCCCAGCATCCTTCTAGGCCCCTTTCAGATACTGGAAGGCTGCTATGAGGTCTCCACGCAGCCTTCTTTTCTCCAGGCTGAACAGCCCCAACTTTTTGAGCCTATCTTCAAATGGGAGGAAATAACATTTTGTATTACATTAATGCAGCAATATTTCTTGGATCGTGTCTGGAAGACCTGGTACACCATGTTTGCATCTAAGAATAGCAATAGTGTGGTGAGAAGCAGGCAAGCAACTGCAGTCTGCAGCAGTGTGTTCCATGTATTTTTTAGTTCTCAGCTGGGGAAGTACCCAGAACAGTACATGACCTTCTGCTGTTCCTTATGTGCTATATTGCTGTGATACTAGTAAGTTTGGCTGGTTTTCTAAAGCTCTTCTCCCAATACATATTTAAAATTCTTCACTTCTGATAGCTGCTACTTCTATATTTTTTTTTCTCAGTACGTACAAGAAGATTTATGGATCTTAGTAATGGAATATGTTTTCCAAAAAAAGATTTCTGCTGCTATATCAATCACTGCTATACCAACAAAAAAACCCATGACGTTTTTTGTACCTTCACAGATTCATCTCTGTTAATTCTCATGGGGATGTCTGGAGCAATTGGAATCAGGGGAGAAGGAGTCACAAAGCCATATTGCCTGCAGCTGTCCCTCTTCCTGGTTTCCCATATTGCGCAGTGGTCTGCTGGTTTTCCCTGCCCTTCAGAAATGCTTTGGGGACCTTTTTGTCACTGAATGTTAATGAGGTCATAACTATAAATAGGTTCAAGTAAAGGTTATATCAATCCCTATGAAATAAGATCAGCAGAAGTTTTTAACAAAAGTATGGAACCTTGGCCTCAAGAATACTCTTAAATGTTGATTTCCAGTACCTGGGAAGATATTTAGGGAAAGGTTGTTTGCCATTATCCTTTTTGTGAGAGAAGATTTGAAGCCACATGTGTGCTTTATGGCAATGCTTATGTTCTTTCAGAAGCTGAAGATCACTGTCAACATTGAAGAAGGCAAATTTCAGTCTTTGTTTTCAAGTTCTGTTGCTCTGCTTCCGAAAGTGTGTTTCAGTCTTAAAAAAGCATGCCTGTTAAATGAGCGGAGGTCAACAGATGAGTTGCCCTAAAATAAAAAGATGAAGGGTTTCTAGCTGATTTTAGTTGGTTTTAATTGGTTTCAATGTGCTTAAACATATTGAATGGGGAAAATAATCTGGAAGTCCAAATTTCACGAGTTCCAGTTCTAAAATCAGTTCATTGTATGAGCACACAAACAAGCTATCACCAAGTTAAACAACATTTGGATTCAGAGAGTCCTGGAGATAACTGCATATTCATCACTTATAGCTCTGGCAGATATCAGAGAAGTAAACTACCTCAGTGGAAATGCAAGGACACCACATCATTTCCATGGAACAGCTAACAAACTATAATTAACATTCCTTATGGCAACCTACCAATTTCCTAACAACACATTTAAGAGTCCTTCAATGAATGCTTCAGAGATCTGTTGAAGAAGAAGGGAGTTTTGTATTTGCTGAAGTACATGCTTGAATATTTTTGTGAGCTGAGTCTTTTGGGGGTTTCTGGAAATTCAGTGAAAGAAAACATTATTTGAATCATCATAAAACATATATTATTAAGGATCTTCAGGGAGTTTCCTAGATAGGTTGCCATAGTCTGTGTGTTAAAAAAGGGAATCATCTTCCTATTATAAGATTATTTGGAATCTTATGTATTAGATTATTATTAGAATCACCTACTGTGTATGGGTGTTTCAGAATTTTATCTCCATTTGACTCCCATAGGATAAATATTTGATCCATTCATACCTTTCCCTGACAGGGCAGACACATCACTGAATTTAAAAATCTTTGTAATAGTTTTCATTCTTTGACATATTGAGTTGGGGAAATTACTCTAAGTGACATAAATTAATGTCATATTTCTGCTGTAATTATCCTCTATGAAGCCATTACATTACATTGCCAACCTTGCAGTGATTCATTTTCTCTATCTGAGAAGCCTGGGAGTTTGGTTCATTTTCTGCAATACACTTTCTATATGCTCAGATGGGCAATCAATCATATTAGAGTAGACTGCTGAACTACTCTTACTTCTATCTGTTTTTCACTGAGTTATTCTTGTGAGGGGATACACTGTTATTCATTTAAACATCTGCATCACCTGTCTTGTGTATGCTTCCTTCTGACTCAGGTCTTGATTTGTGATTGTTTATGTGGAAGAGGGAAAGCAAAAGCTCCATTTCAAGTTTCACTTGATCTTGACAGTAAGAGAACCCCTAGAAAGAAAAGCATCTGGTCTTGAATCTCTACTTGAATGAAGAAGTGATCCAACCCAGATGTTGTAGCTCTGGAAGTTCATAGGCAGAAGAGTATTATGGCTGTTTGTTCCTATTCCTCTGACCTTGGCTATGTCTTCTGTTGTACTTAATCCTATCAGCATGCTGCCAATAAAATCTTAGCACAAATACTGGCTTGATCTTCTAGGAGGTCATATGTGTGCAGACTTCAGTTTTGTTTTTATCTCAAGGAGGCTTAGACAGGAGACAAACACATCAATGTTTAATTGAACAGATACAGTGGAAGAATTTTTGTTGTCTATATATTTATTATGAACAAATACAAGACCATGGTTTCTCAGGCAACCTAAGCAGGTTATGCTGCATTTTGGATTGATACCCCAGACTTGGGTCCCTAGATGCTCCCTTTATTTCAATTTATTAATTTCAATTTATTTCCCTTTAATTCAGTAGCACTGGGTCTTTACATGTAAAATTTGGCAGTTCAAAATAAGAACTCATGTTTTGTGTTCGCAGGTCTGACCTCCTGAGGCTTGATCCTAATATTTTTGAAAGCCTTTATATGATTTCATTTAGAGTTAGGTCAGGCTAGGTCTGCAGAATTCGTAAGTTACATCTGCATATAAAGACTGTCTATATGTATCTGAGATACAGCAAGAAACCACGAGTCCCAAAGCGGTTCTCAGTCATTTGGCTTTGGAGAGCAAGAAGGCTACTGCAGAATACTACTGTGGTGTGGCAAAACTGAAGGAAATTGTTTCATATACCTATCTGTCGTTGTCTATAACCCCAATTCAAAGTATAGCCACTGGAGAACAGGTCAGTCAGTAAATCTCAAGGTGCTTTCTATGTGAATAAATCTAAAAGGCTGCTGTGCAGTAAGATGTATCCTAAATTACACAGCTCTCTTAATCAGCTGTCTTGACTCCCTTGACTAGTTCTCCATGAACATATTGTCCAGCTTTTCGCTGGCTTTACTGACTGCCTCTTTCTTGGCTTTCTGTGTATTTTCACAGAGAGAAGCTGCTCTCAAGACATGGTTGCATTGTGTCTCTACTTGGTAGCTTTGGGACTTTGAGCAAGTCCTAAGACTCTTCCCACAAAACTTAGTCACACAGAATGAATTCTGTGGCTCCTGCTCCAATCTTGTTTCTTCATTATTCACTCTTCTCTTCACAATACAGTTTGTTTTTACTGGCTACATTGTTCTTTTTTTTAAAAGCAAGCTTTACTTCTGGGTGAGCTTTGTGGAGAGGATGGGACTTCTCTAGGAAGCTCCTTTGTGTCCTGTATTCAACTCACAAACAAAACTCTGACAAAACTTGTTGGAGTGAAATGCTGATCCAGGTGTAAGATAACAGTTCATACAGATGGTACCTCATCAGAACAGTGTCAAAGCTCATAGTACCACACGAAGCTCTCAAGGAAAGTTAATGCATAATTCGTCTAATTGCAATTAATTAGGGAACAGAACTTCCATTTTGATGTTTTTCACATTTTTCACATTTCAAAATGTTTTGTAAAATAAGCTGATACTACAAAAAATATCATCTTATGCATATATACCTTACTTATAACAGTGCAGAAGTGGGGACAAAGAAACTTGACTTCGAAAGTTCTGAGTGCTTTCTTCTCAGTGAAATAAAATAATTTACTACATTTCCTGACCACACATAGCTTACTTGATTGAGTTCAAGTCCCATTTTTAACCAAAAAAAAAAAAAAAAAAAAAAAAAAAAGAAAAAAAGGTATAAATTTAGAAAAAATATAATGAAAGATGGAGTAGAGGAAATTATGGGCTTTAAAGGAATAGACCTGTATTCTGTATATGCACTTAAAAATAGTTAAGGATCACATTTGCAAGAACAAAATTTATAGGGTATGCCAAATGACATGTTTTATTTAAACTTGTTTGGATCATAGAACACCTGTTTCTATGCTTTATATTTTTAAGGGCTTCAATGAAAATAGTACATCAGTTGCTTTTTTAGAAGCCAATAAGATTTTTAGCTGCAGTTTAAAATGAGAGGAATCTTACATTTCTGTAATTATTATATCCTGACTTACCCCAGAAAACAGGCTGCTTTATTGTATTCACTTTATATCTACGACCCTTGGTATAGTATGAGCTTAAGACCTGTGTTATGTTGTATTCAAAATAACATCCTACTAAACTAATACACTAGAGTGGGAACCGGCTCATACATGAGTGGCATCAGTATCCTACAGGCTAAATAGATTTGCTCTGAAAAAATCTTAAGGGGCAACTGAGTACTAAAAGAAAGGATATGCTTACCACTCTCACTCCATGTAAACCGACAGAGGCACCAATTATTTCCTTGACTTGTTTCTTCAACAGCAGTTTCACAGCAAAAAGCCATGTGAAGCAATGGCAGACCTGTGGAATATGAGTAAATATTTGCTTTCTCTGTTTTATTTCCTGGTGGGTTTTTTTGTCTCAGATTTACAACAAATGATTTTTCTTAGTCTGAAATGTATAAGGATTTATTTTGATCAGCAGTAGTATTGTGCTGTGGTTTAATGCTGAGTTTACTGTATTTTTTTGTTCTTCCTAGGGTGATACCAATGGTCATTCAGTTCTCTATTCTGATTATGCTGCACTCCGCTCTTGTGTTAATCACTACGGCAGAGGATTACAAATGTTTACCTTTAATGCTCCGGAAAACTTGCTGCTGGATTAATGAGACCTACCTGGCCAGGAATGTCATTATATTTGCATCCATTCTGATTAATTTTCTTGGAGCCATCATCAATATTGTAAGCTTATAGGGAACCAGGTGATATTATATAGGAAAAGATGATTTATAAATTATTAATCTTGCTACAGAACTTGCTAACTAATATGTTTATAAGCCAGCTACAATTTAAATATAAAAAAAAATGATGCTGTATGACAGCTTCAGGAAACTAAATCTGTTGCTTAAACTATGAATTTCTGAAATATCTAATTATTTTTCCCTTGTAAGTATCATCTATCTTTAAAACCCTTTTGCTACTTTCTGTTCAATGTATTTACCTATTGAGGATCGTTTGTAATTTTCAGACATATGCTTCCTTAAAGACTATCAATACAAGAAATGCTTACAGATATTAAATTCTTCATCTCACAATTCTCCCATTAATTAGATTGCAAAAAATATGAAAAGTATCAACAAACCCAGAAAATACCTTTAAAGAAAGGATGGAGTTGGTCAATCTGTGCCAGTAACCACAGCATGTAAAAAAGAAGTTAAGAGGCATAAATACTCAACATGTCTTGCCTTGCTCATTTAGTGGTTTAAAAACACCCTTCAGCCTAAATTCACCTTAGCTGAAGTAGCAAACCATGGGCATAGTCACTCTTAGCTTTCTTTATAGTCAATGCAAAAAAAAGGAATCCCCACAGATTTTGGTTATACTGGTCCCAGTAAAGAGATTTTTCTCTCTCCAGTGCCCACTGAGGGCTCCTAATTTCCACATCTGCACTAAGTGACAAATCTAAAGCAAAGTTTATCAGTGTATCTGTGAGGAAATGCATGTACTAAGCTTTGCTTAGCAGCTGTGGTAATTGTGCACAGTGGGCCCGTGTACACATGGTAAAAGGATAGGGTCTTGTACGCAAATGGAATAGATCCCTGATTATCCTGATGTCTTCAGAAATGTGAGATGGCAGCTTTGCATGAATTAGGCAGATTATCATGTCAGACAGCCTGGCAGGTGTTGAAGGCTTAGACAAGAAGGTAAATATCTCACTGATTAAAATTAACATTTTCATCACTTTCCTCTTGTAGGGCAGTTTTTGCCTACAGATGTAGCAGTGCTTTTTCATCTAAACTTTGTAGTTTATTTTCTTCTAGACAAGACCAGGAAAGTATTTATTGACAGTAAAAACAATAGCAACTATAAGAACACAGTAGCACAAACAATTATCCTGTAACAATTAATAGTATTTATGATTTTATCATTGGAGTAAATATGCTGAAGTCTGATACCTCAAGAGTTTGCCTCATCTGTTGCTAACAGATACAAGATCTTATTATATTATATTGCTGTTATTCTTCCATGACTGAATTCAGGTTGCCAGTATCCAAGGATTCAACATCTGTCTGGGTTTTTTAGTGATACC